>CAUYRT010050585.1:0-135048 GCA_963574885.1 Lepilemur ruficaudatus | reverse complement strand
GCAAACCCTTGGCTAGGCATAAAGTATAGCCTTAAATCTCACAGCATAACCCTGGTTGACATTTTTCAGCATTGTTTGCTGGATCTATCTCCATCCTTCCACCCCACCTCTTACAACGTAGTCCGTGAAACTTTTCATTATATCCTAGACATGTTAGCTTCTTTCATAATCATACAGCTTGGCATGGTTTGCTCCTACCTGTCTAAAATCATCTTCTCCCAGTTGAAGTTTTACTGTCATTGAAGATTCAGCTAAAATTTCACCCCCATGTTGTGGCATTCTTCATAATGCCCAGGCAACATAATTATTCTATCCTATATGCTTGCTTTGAAATATATATACATATACATATATATTTTTTACAATGTTTTAATTTGTTAGTGTATAGGTCATCTACTTTACTGTAAGAGGTAAAATAAATTCACATGTCATTATCCTGTCCTTTTATCCTTAACACCTAGCATAGTGGCTGCTATAAAAGAGGTATTAACAAATGCTTGTTAAATAAATGAATATATCTGGCTAAAATTATGCTGTACTAAAAATTAGTTTTTATGTGTCAGTTGTAGATCTTTTATTTGTTACATTTTGTTTATTAACCAAGCACATTTCTATATTCCAGTGTTAAGTGCAGTATCAAGGAGAAAAGGACCAAATTTTGTGAATAAAATTTGTTCATAGTCAATATATTTTCTCAACCACACATAGAATGTTACTTATTAGAGTAAAATACTCCCTCTTCTCCCACCACATGTGATTTGTGCCCTTAGTATGCCAATATAAGTGCAAGGTTCAAATGTATGTTCTATATTTTTATCCTCAGAGACAGTAATTGAAAAAAATCTATGATGTTCTTATGGGAAAATCTCTACAAAACATCAAAATAAACTCGGAAATTGGTAAAAAAAAAAAAGTCTTTCTCACTGGGGTAAAGTTATATCTCAATGTGTTTTTGATTTGCATTTCCCTGATGATTAGTGAGGTTGCTCATTTTTTCATGTTTATTGGCCATTTGTCTATCTTCTTTTGAAAAGCTTCTGCATATGTCTTTTGCCCAATTTTTAATGGGGTTGTTGCATATTTGTCTTGCTCATTTGCTTGAGCTCTTTGTAGATTCTGGTTATTAGCCCTTTATCAGATGTGTAGCTTGCAAATATTTTCTCCCATTTTGTAGGTTGTCTGTTTGCTCTGTTGATTGTTTCTTGGCTGTGCAGAAACTTTTCAAGTTAATTAAGTCCCGTTTATTTATTTTTGTTAATGCTGCGCTTGCCACTGGGGTCTTCTTCATAAATTCTTTGCCTAGGTTGATATCTAGAAGGGATTTTCCAACATTTTCTTCTAGAATTCTTGTGGTTTCATGTCTTAGATTTAAGTCTGTTATCCATCTTGAATTAATTTTAGTAAGTGGTGAAAGATATGGATCCTGTTTCACTCTTCCGCATGTGGCTATCCAATTTTACCAGCACCATTTATTGACTAAGGATTCTTTTCCCCAGTGTATATTGCTGTCTGCTTTGTCAAAGATCAGATGGCAATATGTGGATGGTTTTATATCTGAGTTCTCTATTCAGTTTCATTGGTCTATGTCTCTGTTCTTGTTCCAGTACCATGTAGTTTTGGTTGCTATAGCCTTGTAATATAGCTTAAAGTCTGGCAAAGTGATGCCTCCAGGCATGTTCTTTTAGCTTAAAGTTGCTTTGGCTATTAGGGCTCTTTTCTGCATCCAAACGAAGTGTAGAATTATTTTTTCTAGATCTGCGAAAAATGACATTGGTATTTTAATGGGGATTGCATTGAATCTGTAAATCACTTTGGGTAATACTATTTTAACAATGTTAATTCTGCCAATCAATGAGCACATGTTTTTCCATTTTTTTACATCACCTACAGTTTCCTTCCTCAGTGACTCATAGTTGTCTTTACAGAGATCTCTCACCTCCTTGGTTAAATACATTCCTAGGTATTTCATTTTCTTTGTAACTATTGTGAAAGATATTGAGTCTTTGATTTTATTCTCAGATTGTTGTTGGTGTATAGGAATTCTACTGATTTGTATACATTGATTTTGTAACCTGAGACTTTGCTGAATTTATTTATCAATTCCAGGAGTCTCTTGGCAGAATCTTTGGGGTTGACTAGATATAAGACCATATCATCAGCAAAGAATGATAGTTTGACTTTCTCTTCCTCCATTTGGATACTCTTGTTTCCTACTCTTTATTGATTGCTCTGGCTAGGACTTCCAGCACCATGTTGAATAGAAGTGATGACAGTGGATATCCTGGTCTTGTTCCAGTTCTAAGGGGAAATGATTTCAACTTTTCCTCATTCAGTATGAAGTTGGCTGTGGGTTTTTCCTATATGGCTGTAATAATTTTGAGATATGATCCATCTATGCCTATTTTGCTAACAATTCTTATCATAAAATGGTGTTTAATTTTGTCAAATGCTTTTTCTGCATCTATTGAAATGATCATATGAATTTTGTTTTTGATTCTATTTAAGTGGGGAATCACATTAATGGATTTGTGAATGTTGACCCATTCTTGCATCCCTGGGATGAAACCCACTTGGTTGTGGTGGATTATTATTTTGATGTGCTACAGAATTTGGTTTGCTAGAATTTTGTTGAGAATTTTTACACTGATATTCATAAGGGATATTGGTGTATCATTTTCTTTTTTTCTTTGTGTCCTATCCTGACTTTGGTATCAAGGTAATGCTGGCTTTGTAGAACAGGTTGGGGAGGATTCCTTCCTTCTCAATGATATGAAATAATTTCTGTACGGGTACCAATTCTTCTTTGTAGGTCTGATGAAATTCAGCTGTGAAACCAGATGGTCTGGGACTTTTTTTCTTAGAAGATTTGTTATTGCTGCTTCAATTTTGTTGCTCATTATTGGTCTGCTCAGGAGTTCTGCTTTTTCCTGGGTGAGCCTTGGGAGGTTTGTATGTTCTCAGGAATTTGTCCATTTCCTCAACGTTTTCATGTTCATGTGTATAGACATTTTTATAATATTCACAGATGTTTTTTTTTTTTCTATGATATTGGTTGTGATTTCTCCTTTTCCATTTCTGATTGAACTTATTTGGGTCCTTTCTTTTCTATTTTTGGTCAATTTAGTGAGAGGTCTGTTGATTTTTTTTATCATTTCAAAGAACCAACTTTTGTTTCATTAATTTTTTATATATTTTTTTTGTTTTAAATTTCATTTAGTTCTGCTCTGACCATAATCATTCGTTTTATTCTGCTGGGATTGGGTTTGGCTTGCTCTTCTTTTTCTAGTTCCTTGAGACAATTCATTAGATTGTTGATTTGCGATCTTTCTGTCTTTCTCATGTAGGCATTAAAGGTTATGAATCTTTCTCTTAGGACTGCATTTGCTGAATCCCATAGATTTTGATAACTTTTGTCTCTTTGTCATTTAGTTTGAGGAATCTTTTGATTTCCACCTTAATTTCCTCCTTGACCCAATAATCGTTTAGCAGTAGTTTGTCTAATTCCGTGACTTTGTGAAGGATTGAGTGTTTCTATTGGAGTTGATTTTCAATTTTATTCCACTGTTGTCTGAGAAGATACATGCTATTTCTCTTTTTTTGAAATTGTTGAGGCATGTTTTGTGGCCTAAGATGTGATCAATCTTACAGAATATTCTTGTGAATACAAATCAGCCATTCCCTGTTTGCTTGAATTGGGTAATGTATGATGAGCTATAGAGTTGTTCTCCTTGTCACTGGTTTATGTTTGTATGAAAGAGCCAGCTGCCAAGATACATTTTTAGTGTTCATGGCAGACTTTGGTCCCCCAGGTGGAGTACTTAAATGCCCCAAGCTTTAGGAGACACCCTGTAGGTCTCAGGGAGTTGCTTGATCTCATCCACAACTGAGGTGGAGAGAGGAGCAAGGCAGTTTCCTGCTAGGTTGCAGGAGCCCACAAGCCTTTGCAAAGCCTCCGCAGGGCTCAGAAGTTGCTTTTCTGGCCACTAGGGGGACCCGCTGCCACTGGTATGAGGGTCAGGTGGCGCTCTCCAATCTGGGAGGGTTGTTCATCGGGGAGGGGCCCAAACACTTGAGTGCTAAGGCCCCAGGCTGGGATCTTTTTGCCTTTATCCAATAGGTCAGTTTTTCTGCAGAGAGGATTGGGCAAGCCCTCAGATTGCCACTTCTTGGACTCCCACAGCACACTCCTATCAGTTCAGTCCACGTGTATTCCCTCACAACCCGAGTCCAGCTCTCAAACTTCCCTTGTTCTGTGCATCTCCACAAAATCCTGGCGGTCAGGGAGTTGTGCACCCCTATTCCACTACCAGTCTTAGGAGGAAAAAGTATGGGCCCACTAACTGTGGGGACCTCTGCCTGTAGAACATGTCCACTGGAGAGAAATGGCCACACGAAAACTTCTTGGCTTAAGCTGCTTTACCTGTAGTAATGAGTTGGGGAAGGGCTGCAGCATTCAGTCAGCTGGCATGCCTGAATACAAGGTGTTCAGTTGCCATGGAACCAGGGGAAATGATATTCCTTTCTGAATGCCACACCCTTATCCAATATGGCAATTCTCTGGTGGGGGGATAGACATACTCCCAGATCCCCATTCCTCAGCAACACACTACACTGTCCCATTAGATATGTCTGCATGGGCTTCTTTGCCACCCAAGTTCAGCTCCCAGACTTCTCCCCTGCATCCTCCTGCACCCCTCTCATGTATGGGGTGCACCAGGACTGGCTTGATTATCTAAGCCACCAGCACGAGACCCTGAAAAATGCTGGCACGTGGGAAGTTTCCAAATTGCACACTCCTGTTTCACCACAAGGCCCCCAGAAGAAGGGGTATGAGTCCCACTCTCTGGGGAGACCTCAGCACGGGATGTGCACCTGCCAGAGAGAAGCTGCCATTTGGACACTTCTCGGCTCAAGCTATGCTCACAGTTGTAAAGGGTGAAGGAGGGGGTGCAGCTCCAGTCAGCCCGAGCTCAAACTGCTTTCTCAGTTGCAGTGGGTGGGAAAGGTGCCGGGGAAAAGTGTCCTAGAATCTGACCAGACATACTGAATCAAAAACTCTGGAGTTGGTATGGCTATTGTGTATTACCAAATCCTCCTGATAATTTTAATGCAGGCTTAGGTTTGAGAACCACTGGTCTAGAGACTGCTTGTGAATGCCCCCTGCAGAGTTACTGGCAGATGACCTGTTAAAATCTCCTTATCCTCACTTGAATATATTGTCTAGAAAGAACTAAGCCTGCTAGTGTATAAGTTTGTGTCACAGAGCAAAACCTCTCTCATTCCTGCTAGTCAATATGCTTCTGTCATATGCAGAGTTTCCAGGAAGCTTCCATTTCCATTTTGAAGGAAAGGCATACTGAGAATAGCCAATCTACGTACACTAGTGAAGAAAATCCACACCAGTTACCCAGAAAAATCAATTAAAACTTGAATTTTGTAAATGTGAATGGCCAAGGAAAAATTATCATTTTCCTTGATTAAACAATATGTAAAACAGAGCACGTTACCCCAAAGAAGCAGAGATAATTCAAGAAAAAAAGAGAATGTACAAAAAAATTTTTATAGCCTCAGAGAAATTTGAGAATATTTTACACCTACAAAAACAAGAATAAGATGCTTCAAAATGGAAAAAACAGAGGATATTAATGACCATTTTGAAATTTAAGAAAAATAAATATCTAAAAATTAAATATAATGGATTGAATATAATTAATAAATATGCTCAAATGTGGGTAAAAATGGCAGAATTGTTTAAAAACAGAAAATATTAAATGTATTATATAAAGCTTCAGTAAGAAACATCTAATATCTAAGGGAATAAAAATGCAAAAAGAGCAACTATAAAATAGAAGTGAGAAAGTCATTGAAATTTTTAAAGATACTATATAACTTCATCTGGAAAGAGATAGAGACAGTCTAAAATTAAAAGAAAGTTTTGGATCCCCAGCCTTCTTCGAGTAAGAAGAAGACTGAAAATACTTCTCGGCCAACATATTCTATTTATCATGGGAAAGGAAGGACCCACAGGCTGAATTAAGTTTTCAGGGGGCAGAGCCAGAAGCTGAGTAGAATCATTCCCAAGGAGCAGATTAGGGTTTTAATCAAGAATATAATAATGCTTGTCTGGCTGGATTTCAGAGTTGCTATAGACCACTGAATTCTAAGTGTCCTGTCCTCTCTCTTTTTTAAGAAGAGTGTCTATTGCAATTATTTTATGCCTGTTTCATCACTGTTTGTTGGGTACATAGGGAACAGGGAACTTGTCTCTTTAGTTCACTGGTCAACAGCTGTGAAAATCACACTATGCGAGCCTCATCTGTACCTAGACCTGATTTAGATTATGATAAACTGAACTTCAGGTCAATGTCATATTTTACTAACATATTTAGGACCCTAGAAGTTGGTGGTATTTTGTACATGGAAAGAATATAAATAATTTGTGACCAGAGGTTGGACTATGGTAGATTAAATTTTATAGCAAATCTTTTGAATTATTTCTAATCGAAAGAAAGTCTAGGTTCCCTTCCCTTTAATTTGGAAAAGCTATTAATATATGACACCTTGACCTATAGAATATGGTAGAACTGAAGCTTGGCCAGTTTCTAGGCCTTGACCATGTAAGGCTGGCAGTTCCCACTTTCTGCTTCTTGGATCTTTGCTTGTAGGAAGCAGCTGCTATACTGTAAGAAATTCCAAGCATTCCCATGGAGAGGCTCATGTGGAGAGAAACTGCAGTGTCTGGCCAACAGCTCCTGCTAGGTTTTCAGGAAATAACCAACACAAATTGGCAGCCATATGTAGAACACCATCTTGGAGGTGGAGCCCCAGCCTCCAGCGATCCTCTTCAGTTGAGGCTGCGTACATCATACACTAGTCATCCATGCCAAACCCTGCCCAAAATATAGATTTGTGTACAAATAAATGATAGCTGTGTTTTAGCATGATATTTTATGTATTGATAGATAACTAGAACAGAATGCATTGTACTACAGTTTGTTATGCCACAATTGATAATAGGAACTATATATACTTGTGAAACTTCAGAATATAACATACTAGAGTATATGTTTTATTTTGTTTTGTATATATACACATATATACGAAGATGTAATAAGAGAGGGAAAAGTCAAGAAATTTACAAAGAAATAAGAATCAAATTGGCTTTAGGATTTTCTTCCACACACAGGATTATACAGCACATTAGAGCAATGCCTTTTGAGTTCTAAGGAATAATTTTGAACTGAGAATACAACTCTTTGTTTAAAGTGCACACACACACGCACACATGGCCTATAAATTCTCAATTTGCTTAATTTTCATAATTACTCTAAATTCAATATTCAGACAAAAAAAGTAATTCTTTATATCTTCATACTTACCTGAATGCAACCTCTGCACAGAAACTAAACAAGTTATAACACATTATATGAAATCAATTAACTTAAAGATTTATTTCTTTGTCTTGGGTTTCTTGTTATTAAAACAGGGTATGGATTTTTCGAAACTATCCTGTGTCTTTTATAGAATTTTCCTTACAGATCTCAGTGCTCTGATTCAATAATAAACGGAATGCTATTTTAAAAAATCAACTAGGGGTGAAGTGAGGATGGTGGTTAGAATTAGAAATGGGGTGGAATTCCCTAAGACTGTAGTTTATTCTCTTCCCTATTTTCCGTGTTTTTGATTGCTCAGAAAATGACACTAAGGACAGCATCCCTATCAATGTTCCATTAAGACAGCTCGTTTCTGAGTTTTACCTTTGGTTAAACCAAAGCACAGCTGCCTCAAATACATCTAATTACAGCAGTAATTAAAGTTCTTACCTTACCTGTGTAGTCAAGGACACAAGGACTTCTAATGGGAACAAATCTAGATACAAAGGCTTGCTGTCAATTAGCCCTAATGGTCTGAAAAAATAATGAAGGAGAATGAGGGTTGAGTTACAGCTCTGTACAATAACAAATACAGTAATTCAGCACCTCTTTCTCTTTCTGGATCCAACCCAAGAGTTTGGGAGAAGAAAGACAGGAAGATTATCTGGGTAATATGATCTTAAGACTATCAACGGATAATGGTGTCCTCCGTCAACTTTGTACCAGTGCTTACCTCTAACAAAAGATGGGACTGCTACAAATGTAAGCCCTTCAATCTGGGAACAACACAACTCTTGAGTCTCTTGTCACAGATTCTGTCAATAGAACGAAGACTGAAAAAGGAGAAAAGACATGTGACTCTGCTGTGGGCAGTGTTTTCTGCTCTATCCTCTCTGAACAAAATTGTCTTTCCCGATGAACCTGACTTTCACAAGCTGGCAATATGTTGAGAATATCTTTTTCTTAGGTTTTAAAAATCACTGTTTTTTATTCTGTTAGGGAAAGAATTATAATACACTGTGAGAGAACTAAATTTATGTACTGGGCATTGTTAAGGTATTCTTTTTTTAACAAAAAATGTGTTAGAAAACTTTTTCATTCTTAGAATGTCCTGACTGGATTATGTATGGATCATAAAAACACAGATACTATATGTATTATTTGAAATATTTTTTCTGCTATGCTTTCAAATTTACCACTTGATGCTGAAGGTAATCTGTATGCTTGTCTTCTCTTATAGATTATAAAGTTCTTAAAACTATATTATGGACAAATACCAGAGCCTTTGTGGCTAGCAAAGTGTAAATGCTCAATCTGTGTCTTGATATTATGTCTAACGCTGACCTTGAACTTCACATTAATTATATTAAATATTCATTCTATTGGTCATAATAAATGTCAAGCATTCCACGGGGAATAAATATGCTTTATTTTTATCCTGTTCATTTCTGATTTTCTCACTTTAATCATACAGAAAAACATGCAGTTTATTGTGATGGTTAGTTTTATCAATTTGGCAAGGCTATAGTAGGCAGTTATTTAATCAAACACTAAGTGTTGCTTTGAAAATATTTTATAGATATAGGCTGGAATCTATAATCCGTTCACTTTAAGCAAAGGAGATTGTCCTTGGTAATCTGGGTGGGGCCTCATTCAAACCACTGAAGGCCTTAAGATAAAAAACTTGGGTTTCCCAAAGAAAAATAAACCCTGCCTCAAGACTGCTTGCAGTGTGAACTACTGCCTGAGTTTCCAACCCTGCAGCCTGTCCTGTGAATTTCAGCTGCACCAGCTCCCACAATGGCATGATCTGATTCCCTAAAATAAATCCATACATGTGATAGGGACTTCAAAAAGTTTGTGGAAAAGTGAAATTAAAGAATAAAAATATAAAATAGAAACTTTATTTCTCAGCATAAGCTTTATCATGTTCAAGACACATTTGTAAGTAATGATACCAACCATGTAAGTAATCACACCAACTAATAATACCACTATCCATAAAGAACTGAGGGTCTTGGAAATTTAACCACATTAATGCAGTCTTTTTACATTATTAACTGAAAAAAAAACTGGGTGCTCCTTAATTTTTTTTTAAGATTAAGAAACAAAGAGAAGTAAGACAGAGACAAATCCAGGACTGTAAGGTGGACGCCTAATGATTTCCCATAAAAACTTTTGGAAAATTGCCCTTGTTTGATGAGAAGAATGGGCAGGAGCATTGTCATGATGAAAAAGGGCTGTCTGATGATGCTTTCCCAGGCATTTTTCTGCTAAAGCTTTGGCAAACTTTCTCAAAACACTCTCATAATAAGCAGATGTTATTGTTCTTTGGCCTTCCAGAAAGTCAACAAGCAAAATGCCTTGAGCATCCTAAAAAGCTGTTGCCATGATCTTTGCTTTTGACTGGTCCACTTTTGCTTTGGCCACATCTGCCTCTTGGTAGCCATTGCCTTGATTGTGATTTGTCTTCAGGATCATACGGGTAAAACCCTGTTTTCTCTGCTGTTAAAATTCTTTGATAAAAGTGCTTCAGGATCTTAATCCTGTTTGTTTAAAATTTCCACTGGAAGCTCTGCTCTTATCTGCAGCTGATCTGGGTGCAACAGCTTTGGTACCCATCAAGTGCAAAGTTACCTCAACTTTAATTTTTCAGTCAGAATTGTGTAAGCTGAACCAATTGAGATGTTTATAATATTGGCTATTGGTTGTACTGTTAATCATCAGTTTTCTTCAGTTGGGGAATGAATAAGATAAATTTTTTCCTCGCAAATTGATGTGGATGGTTTGCCACTGCAGGCTTCATCTTCAGCCTTGTCTCATTTCAAACAAGGTATCCATTTGTAAACTGCTGGTTTCTTTGTGGCACTGTCTTCATAAACTTTTGATAAAGCATCAGTGATTTCACCATTCTTCCACCCAAGCATCGTCATAAATTAGATGTTTGTTTTTGCTTCCATTTTAGTAGAATTCATGTTGCTCTGGTAGGTGCTCTATTCAAACTGATGTCTTAACCCTTCTTAATACCTCAAACTAGACCCTGTTCAGACATGTTATAACAAATTATTATAATATGAGTTTATTTTGGTGATACAAAAGAATTTTAAATCTATGCATAGCTTTTTCTCATAATACACATTTTCCATGAACTTTTTTGAAGACCCTATATATACACGTATATAATAACAATTCATTACACTAAACTAATATATGTTTTTTTAATCTGGAGAACACTTACTGATACATACATTTAGGACATATTATATGGAATTTTGTAACTTCAGGGAATACCATTATTTTTTTCTGTCTCTATGTTTGTCATTTATTGCTTTGTATTTTAATACCACATCTTTGCAGTCATTAATAGAAATACAAATATGTATTTTAAATTATCTGGTTAAGTATTTTAAAAGAGCAATATAAAAACTTGTAAATTGTACATTTCACCATATCACTTAGGGAAATGATTCCAATTCCTTTCGTAATACCACTAAACTCCCATCACACACATGCAAAGCCTTTTCAATGTATCATTTCTCTCTCTCCTTTTTAAGTGCATTTTCTATCCTTTTATTTTTCCATGCTTCCTCTAGATACTTTATTCTGCCCTGCATATTATGGAGCAATTATGTCTGTATCTGTGTCTAATATCAGGTGAAACACAGTGAACATTTTAAGTTCATTTACTGAATGTTTTAATTCCTGGATTTTTATTTCACTTATCTTTACATATTTCAGTTCTCTGTCAAAATTCTCAATCTTGTCTTGAAATCCATAATTATATCAAGTTCAGCCATTTGAAACTCTGCATCTCAGAATTTCATTTTCTGGATTACGTAAGGTTGTATTTCTCTACCTATTATTTTTCTTGGTTCTAAATCATGTAACCTTAATATACGCCTTGTTACTTCGATAGAGTGCCAGGGTTTATAATATTGTAGAAATAATTTGAGGCCTAGAATGATTATATGTTCTTTCAGAGAGCGTATACTTTTCTACTTGCAGATGGCTAAAGGCACTTGGAATTTCAGATCACATAATCCAATTCCAAGGAGATGTGCTAAAACAGTGCTTCAGTCCCTGAAATGACTAAACTATTTCAGGTTAACCCTTATTCCCATCGTGTAGACCTTTATGACCTAACATAAAGCCTAAGGGCCTTGGATTCCAGGTTTTGTCCTCAGGCTCCATAAGGTTTTCAAGGCTTTGTTCAGCTTCTCAACCCTTCAGCCACCTCTGCGGTATTCAGAAAAATCCCCTAAGTAAAAAAAAAAAAAAATCTCCTAAGTAAGAGCAGCCTAAAATGATGGGCTCACCTCTCTGGGTTTCTTTCTTCTCTCTCGTATCTTGACTCATTTTTCTCTATTAGCTTCTTAACTTTCCACTGTATTTAAACAGATTGATTTTCTAGCCTGTGTAGTGGTTTTCTGTGTGAGTCTTGTTCTGAATTTCACAGTGCATTCTTACCGACAGAGGCACCTCTCAAAGGACATTTTTAACTAAGCTAATCAACAAATAATACGCACATAGAACAATATGTAAAAGGCCCAGTGCAATAAAAATATAAGCTAAATACATGAGTCATAATCATTGCAAATCCACAATTCATTAAAGTGCACAGTATTTTTTTTAGCTGTTCAATAAATCATTGTTTCCATTTAATGAGAATTTTTCTAGAAAATATGTTAAAACTGTTAAACATTTTTGAAATATAATTAAAGCCAGAGTCAGTTAAAGCATTAAGAAATACTACCAAAAAAGAAAAACATTAAGTTCTATTCTTCTATAAAGATTTTATTAACTGAGCCAAATTTGAAAAAATTTTTGAGATAAGCAACCAATGTATTAAATTATCTAGCGGTAAACATACAATTGACCTTTGAAGACCACAAGTTGGAATTGAGTGGATCAACTTATATTCAGATTTTCTTCTGCCTCTGCCGCCTCAAGAGAGCAAGACCAAACCTTTCTCTTTTTCCTTCTTCTCAGACTACTCAATGTGAAATGATGAGGATGAAGACCTTAATGATGACCCACTTCCACTTAATGAATAGTCAATATGTTTTCTCTTCTTTACAACTTTCTTAATTACATTTTCTTTGTTGTAGCTTACTTTATTGTAAGAATATAGTATATAAAACACATAGCACAAGGAATACGCCTTAATCCATTGTTTCAATTATTCATAAGGCTTTTGGTCAACAGTAGGCTATTAGTAGTTAAGTTTTGGGGGAGTCAAAAGTTATATGCAGATTTTTGACTGTGCAGGGGTGTGGTCAGCATCCCTAACTCCTGCATTGTTCAAGGAGCAACTATATAAGCATTGTAAGTCAAATGAAAAGAATAATTAAAAAATTGAAACTGAAAGAAATGTACATAAAACCTTGAAAGAACTCAAAGATGAAATCATAGAAATGGCTAAAATAAGTTATATGTAATTATAAGTGATCACTCTTTTGAAGTATTGGCTGATTGACTATTTAAGTCCCTGTAGATAAGAGGGTTTAAAAGATAACCTGTAAACCAAATCTTCTCAATTCCATAGTTGGAAAATTTTCTGAAGTTATATTAAATAATAAGATTCTTCACTGTGTAAAGAGCTCAACCTACCAGTATATTATGAGGTTTATATAAAAGGAAGTCAATATTTACTGAAGCTATTTAAGGAAGAAAACATGTACAAAGGGACTAATTTATCTTTGCCTTGTAAAAATTAAAAATGGAATATTTGTCACAAATTTCTGTGATGGTTATCTTTAAAACAAAACTAAAGATTGAAGATAAATAAAAAGTGTGTATGAATATATCCCTAAGAGTTTTTTATATCAACGGCACATCTTATAGCATGTTGATGTCATGAACAACCTGTCAAAAAACAAAGTTGTATTTGGTAGTTCAGGTATATTTCTAGACTTAAATTAGGATATAATGAGGTTCAAATCTAAAAAAAAAAACCAGTAGCAAATTTCAATTTTGAACTCTTAAAAGTAGATCTTGAGATATTTGGCATCTGCTTAAGATGCAAACTGGAAATAGTATCACTCCCTTTCATATACAAAATAATTAGGGAGAATGCAAGTTCACAGTTTTTCTTTAGTAGAGTAGAGAATTCAGGTTATAAATCAACTAACAAATTCCAAATCTAAAAAAAATACAGATGCATCAAAGGAGAGATGCATCTGCCTATGGCAGATGATGCTGGACACATAAAATTGGATGCTTTACCTGATTTATTTTAATAAATTGCTAAAAGGGCTAGTTTGAAAATATAGAAGCCATAGTAGCTGCAAATGCAAGACATATTCACACCCACTCATAGCTCTTCTTCACAGACCTCACTAGATAGTCACAGAAATGATCAAGGACAGGACAAGGGCTCTGAGAAAGAGTCCATCATAACACAAGCTTGGGGAATGGAACTGCAGCCACTGCAGTAAAGGCACAAAGCTCTGCCCAGATCCATCTTCCTTATCTCTCTAAGGAAGCAAAAGCTTTCAGCAACCTGGAAAGAGCAAAAAACTTTGTTGCCTTTGAGGCATTGTGAAAACCAATTGAAGCTAAGGGAAAGAAAAGAAAAAACAAGAAAAAATCTTTCCCTCTTCAGTGGAGCATAAAGTCACCCTGAGTCCAGACCACTAGAAGTGTCCATACAGTAGTGAGCTGGACAGGATCACTGAGAAGGCCCTGTACCAGAGACCCAGGGAAACGACGCTTGCTTAGCACTGACACACACACTGAAATCACAACAGCAGAGAATAGTTTCCCCCCGCCCTCAGTACCAGGCCAACCGGCACTGAGAAACACACACCAGCAGGCTACTGCGGACAGAGAGACAAGAGCAGGGAGATTCTCTCTTAGGTATGTGCATAAAAGGAAGAGTTAGAGCTGAGAGTGGAGTAGACATTGAGAAAAATCTTCTGGCAAACCAAACCCCACTCTAGACACAAAATAACACAGAGGAATTAAAGGCCTGTAATGCACTGAGGGTAACCATAGCAACAAGAATAACAACAAAAACCCATACCCAACAGGAGTAGCTATATTAGTATAAGATTTCAAAACAAGAGAGATTACCAAGAATAAAGAAAAAACATTATAAAATAGGAAAAGGTAAACTTTCCAAGAAGATACAACAACCTTAAATATATATATATATCTAATAAGAGAGCTTTGAAATATAAGATGCAAAATCTGATAAAACTGAAAAGAGAAATAGGCAACTCTACAATTGTAGGCACAGAGTTCTACATTTTTCTCTCAGTAAATGATAGTACCAGTGGTCAGAAAATCCGTAAGGATATAGAAAACCTAAATAACACTATCAACCAATGTGGGTTAATTAACATTTATAGAACATTCCACCTAACAATAGAAGAATACACATTTATGTGAAGTACTCATAGAACATTCACCATGATAGATAATACTCTGGGGGTAAAATAAGACTTAAAATTAAAAGAATTAAATTATACAAATTATGTTCTCAAACTACTACAGAATTAAACTAGAAACACGATAGTGGAAATATATACTTTAAAAACTCCAAATATTTATTTGGAGTTATTAACAATAGTTATTGTCTGAAGTGTGTCCCCCCACCGAAAAATTTATGTGTTGAAGCCCTAACCTTCAGTAATTCAAAATGTGATTGTATTTGAGGATAGAGTTATTAAGAAAGTAATTAAATTAAAATGAAGTTCTTAGAGTGGGTCCGAATTTAATCTAATTGATGTCCTTGTAAGAAGTGATTATTAGGACAGGTAGAGACACCAGGAATATATGGGCACAGAGAAAAGATCATGCAAGAACACAGCAAGAAACCAGCTATATGCAAGCAGAGGAGAGAAGCCATAAGGAATAAAACAAAACAAAACCCTGCTGACACTTTGATCTTGGACTTCTAGCCTCTGGCACTGTGAGAAATAAATGTCTGTTGTTTAAGTCAGTCAGTCTATAATGGCAGCCCCAGCAAACTAATAATATTTGTAATTTAAATGACATATTTATAAATAGCCCATCAATCAAAAGGAATATATTGAGTGAAATTAGAAAATATTTATATTAAAGAAAATACTTATATTAAAAAATATTTATATTAAAATATCTATATTGTATATAGTAAACACAGCATATTAAAATTGGTAAGATGTAGCCAAAGCAGTGCTTTAAGGGAAATACACAGTATTAAGTGCTTATGTTAAAAAGATGAAATGTATCAAATCCATAATTGAAATTCTAATTTTAAGAAACCAGAAAAGAAGCAGATTAAACCAAATGAAGGAAAAAGAAGAGAATATTAACAATAAAGAAAAAATCATAAATTAGCAAAGTTCAGAACAAAAAAACAATAGAGAAAATTAATGAAACCAATACCTGTTTTATTGTAAAGACCAGTAAACATGAGACATTTCTAGCCAGCCCAACAAAGGAAAAAACATAGTGAATACATATGACAGTATAAGGAATGATGGAGGGGTCATTACTATGGATCCTTTGGGTATTTTAAGGGTAATTAGGGAATACTATGAACAATGCTATGCCCATAAATTCAACATCTTGGATAAAATGCACAAACTGCTTGAAAGACACACACTGCATAATATCTATTTAGGAAAATAAATGGATAGTTAAAAACCTTCTAATATGAAGTATTTCAGGTAAGATGACTTCACCTAGGGAGGGCCTTCAAGTTGATTGACTAGAGGCATCTGATATTTGCCTTTTTCACAAATAAGAACCAAGCAAGTAGATAATCACACTTTGAATGAATCATCTAAAAGAGGACCCTGGAATTCAACAGCAAGTGAGAGGAAACACATAAAGCAAGAAAGAAGAGGGAAGCAAGGTAGCCTCCTCAGTCAGGATTAGCTGTCAGCTTGGAGAGACTCCTCAGTGCAAGGAAAGGATAAATGAGAGACACCCAGCAGTCCACGTTCCCAGCACAGACTCCCGCAATCCTAACCATGGGAGAGCCCTGAGACACTCATGGTCACTGAAACTAACAAAGGGAGTTGCCTGGAGACCATGTGACAGTATAACTCCAGAAACGGAGCTCACACTGGGTCCCACACACACCCCAAGTCCTCAGCAGCTACACTAAGGCATTATATTGAGCCAGCTCCCACCAGACTGCATCCTGCCTGGGGTTCCAAGAGCCCCCACGTCTCCACATCTCAGGAGCCTCATTGACATCCCCCACCTGTAGCCACCACGGTAGCTAGATAGACTACCAGGGGTTTAGTGCAAGTCATTGGCAATGACCCCAGTCGCCCCAGCAGCAAAACTGTTGATGATTTTCATTCAGCCTGGGGACAAACTTCCCTGCCTATAGCCACCAAGGCTACAGGCTGCTGACACCAGGGCCAAAGTGTGAGGGAGATATGCACTCACCAGCCACCTGCATACAACTTGTGCTGCAAAAAAAAAAAAAAAAAAAAAAACCAACAACAAAAAAAACCTTATCCTTCCCAGTAGCAGAACACATCCACCTAAGCATTTTGCCAGAGGCTTAGGGATCACCCTGCCTCTGCCTACCACAGCCAGAGCCTGGATGCACCACTGGGAGTCCTGAACATGTCTGCATAGACCAGCTGTGCCCCATAGCCAAAAGGCTGAGCTATGAGAATAAATTATCTCTTAATAAATGTATTATCTTTTCATAGATAGTGAAAAAAGAATTTTCCAAAATACTGAGTTCATACATTGGACATTATAATAAATATTTCTAGGAAACCAATTGGAAACAAATGATCTAATTCAATTCTCTCTTTGTGCAAATGAAGTATCAAAAGCTTAAAAGTGCACATAACTGGTCAAGGTTGAAAATGGTGCATAGCCATGTCTAGTAAAGCAAAGCATCTCTAATATTGCTATGCTTGATTTGAGAAAGATGCAAATAAAATCACACTTCTTTCTAGCCACCAATGGTCATCCATTTTTAGGTGGAAAAGCCAAATGACTACTTAGCATTTTGCATTATATATAAAAGGATTATATTTTCCAGAATAAAAACAAGATATGAAGGCTAACCAAAAAAAAAAAAAAAAAAAAGGCAAATCAATGATATCCATGAGGTCAATGTTTGATATCCAGAAGTGTGTTTTAAAATGTTAAAATATATTTTGTATAGAAAGAGCCACACTATTGATAAGATCCAGACTTAATGCATATTTTCATTTTAAAATAATTATTCTCTTTACATCTGTGAATCATTCTGAAATATGTTTAATCTGCCACTTTTAATTACCCTAAACAGATTCTCTTTATTAGAAAAATTGGTGGTTGTTTGAAGGTTGCAATAAACATTCTCAAAAACAGTTCATAAATTGGAAAATGGTTAGGTTTAAGAGGCAGGTATATTTGAATTTGAAGCTAAATTCTACAACTAACTAATAATGAGGTCTTGTTCAAATAACTAGTTTCAGTTTTCTCACTGGTAAGATTGTGATGATAGCATGTAGGTAATGAAAAGATTGCTTATAGCTCTTAATTTGCTGAATGAATAAAATAAATGAATGAAAAAAGTACAAGAAAATAATAACACATGCAAATGATTGATTGACAGCCTGAAATATAGTGGGACCTCATTTAATTTCAGATATGGTTGCTATTTCAATTTATAATCATAAAAACTAGATATTATTTCCACTAAGACCAATTTTCAAAATGGTTTATCTAAATTCTCAACATAAAATTTGCACAGCTCAAAAAAAGAAAAAGAAAATTTGAACAGCTCAATGGAAAACATTCATTAGAAATTTTTCACATTAAATATCTTATTAAATATCTTATTAAATATCTGATATCTGATTTAAAACTAGTAGTTTTTATATTTAATCAAAACTTATTTTTAATCAAAGATATCCATATCGCTACCATTTCTAAAGCACATGTTTACTAATTCAAGGTCTTTAAGATAAAAATCCTGATTTATAATCTTTGCCTTTTATAAATAAACATTTATTGCTCCCTAATTTCACAACTTCTCCATACCACATGTGGAACAAATTTTACATGCTTTTTAATGAATGAAAGAGCTCAGTATATAAGAAAGCCTAAAGTATTATGGGATGTTATCATGTGAAGTCATATGTACATTGTAGGAATCCCAGAAGGAAAAGAGAAACAAAAATGGGAGTAGAATTTACCTGAAGAAGTAATTACTGAAAACCTCCTAAATTTGAGAAAAGAAATGAACATAATTCAAAAAACTCAAAATCTTCTACTAGAATAAATCCAAAGAGAACCACACCAAGACACATTATAAAGTCAAATACAAGATGATAAATACTTTATAATTCCACTCAGAAGAGATATCTAAACCAGTCCGATTCATAGAAATACAAAGTAGAGTGATGGCTACCAGGATCTTGGGAGAGAGGGGAAAGGAAAGTTGTTTAATGGGCAATGAGTTTTAGATTTGCAAGATGAAAAACTTCTGGAGATCTGTTTCACAACAATGCAAATATACTTAATAGTGCTAAACTATATGCTTAAAATGGTTAAGATGGTAAATTTTGTTATTAATTTTTTTACCACTATAGACATATGAGAGTGAGGGAGAATATATATTTCTAGCTGGGCAAAGCCTGTAATTTTATGATATTTCAAAATCAACTCAGATTTGGTAAAGTATTTTTTAAGCATGCTCTGAACCTTGGCTTTGGGCTTTTTGCAATTTTACGTTGGCACCATACACAGTTACAAAGATGTACACAGATATACTAATTCCATCTTGATGTTTTTGATTACAATGTTGCCATGTTTCTGATTCCTGTTTCAAGAGTGTTTCAAGCTAAAGTATCTTTGTCTATAATTCTAATTCTCTGCTTAATCTCTGGACTTGAATGGTAGTGACCACTTTGCATCTTCTCCATTGATTTACCAGCTGTGACATATGAAGGCCTTCAGATTTCAAGTTCTTTGCTAGATCGTAAAGAGATCCTTTGTTTCTTTCAGCCGCAGCTGTCTACCTCATGAGTAATTGTCTTTCAATTTTATAAACATCACTCGTTCTTGGTCTACTGATACTTCACTTCCATACTTGAATGCACGTGTAAAATCTTTGTTGCTTGAACTAGTGACATGAAATTTGAAACACTTAACATTGCAGCCACCTAATGTTCCTTCATGTTATTGAAAAAAAAAAAAAAAACTAAGAGAAAAAGGGGGAAAGATGGATCTATTTCTCTCCAAGATGATGTTGCTTTAGTAATTAATATTCAATAGGTAAGATCCTTAAACTA
Source organism: Lepilemur ruficaudatus (assembly GCA_963574885.1). Taxonomy (NCBI): domain Eukaryota; kingdom Metazoa; phylum Chordata; class Mammalia; order Primates; family Lepilemuridae; genus Lepilemur; species Lepilemur ruficaudatus. Next base: position 115,430 of record CAUYRT010050585.1, on the reverse strand, counting down.
GTGATGAGCCTGCCTATCACTATTATCATACAGTTCACACATTTCCATATTCCATCTTATGCAAAGAAATATTGAAAATGCCTTGTTAATCCTAATGTGCCATTTCTATAGCAGTCCTCTGGAATACCAACTAAGTCATTATGTGAAACATAGGGGATAAAGACAGGCTACCATGCCTTATTCTTGGTGAACACATGCTGACTGCTGCTAATTATGACCTTTCTCAGTACTCAAAAACCATCCATCCATTTAGTATTCCCTTCAAATTTTTTACTGAGTATAAATGTCAAGATCCCTGGTCTATAGTTTTAAGACTCTGCCTAACCTTTTCGGAAACTTGGGACATTTTCCTTCCTTTACTCTCCTGGCAGCTCCCCTATCATCAATAACTCCTCAAAGATTACTTGTCTTCAAAATTACTTAGTGCCCTAAAGTAAATTGGATACTTCCAGAGCCAGAAAAGCAAGTCTTTTGGAGAATTTGTTATACTTTCTCTGTTCATATTTCTTCAACTATTTCGAATTTTAATTTCTCTTCACCATTTCAGTTCCATCCTTCCAACATGAAGATTCTTCTCTTTGAAAAAGAAGGTGGAAACAAAATTCAAGTTAAAAAGATAATCTTTCTCTTTTTTGCTATTTATTCTTATAATATTTGTCCCAAGGAGAGGAACTTTCACAATCTTGCTCACAATACAAGTAGAAACATTGCTTTTCTAGGGACTTTGAAAATATTAATGCATTCTGAGAATCAGCTTTCCTATTGCTGTTCTGAAATACACCTGCTAATGTCTTCTCATATTCCTTAATTTCCTCTTTTGCATTTTTGGTATATTTTTATTTTTAATCTGTGCTTACTAAAGAACCTCACAGAAAACACTTTGGTCTTCCTAGACAACTCTCCCTATTCTTTTCCACCAAGATCATTCATTATTTCATAGTTAAAACACCATTTTAAGAGTCTCCTACAGAACAATTTCTCCATGTAGAATTATAAGCATGATTTCTATGAACATATTGAATTATGTTCAAAGTCTGATGTTAATGACTTGAAAGTTAACATTTTGCTACTTAGTCAATTACAGTAAGTGTTGAAAATACCACTCAAACGGTACATGCAGCCACATGTGATGTAATCGATTACTCCTGAAGTCACATCTTTGTCACTTCACAAAAAAGATTCTTTACATTGGTTAATTTAGATCTATATTAGCAGTTCTCATTTATTTTAAATCTTCTGATATATGAGGTGGTTAGGAAGGAAAAACTTCAATATTTTCTTTTAGTACCTATTGAACACACAACCACTGTTTCTCTACATTCTCACCCACAACACTTTAGACACCAGAACTTTGAGCATTTTCCCACATCTACCAATTCTTTGACACCTGCTGGGTGTCCTACAATTCAATGTAATTCTGACACTATTTACCTGGAATTAGAATCAGTTCCAACAAGTTAAGGGGTCAGTCCCACAAGTCTGCCCTTGCTAAAGTTCCCTATCGCAAGTTTGACCGACTAGCTGTAAACTGAAGGTTCCCACAATCCCCTCCTCAGTTTCAATAATCTGCTAAAAATGGCTCTCAGAATTCAGGGAAACACTTTACTTATGTTTACTGGTTTAGTATAAAGGATACAACTCAGGAACAGACAGATGAAAGATGTGCCTAGGGCAAGATATGAGGGGGATAAGTAAGGCACAGAGCTTCCGTGCCCTCTCTGGCAAGACACCTTCCCGGCACTTTGATGCATCCGCTAACTTGGCAGCTCATCAAATCTTAAGAGTTTTTGCAGAGTTAAATTTCCAGCCTCACTCCCTTTTCCTGGAGGCTGATAGAGGGAGCTGAAAGTTTCAACCTTCTAATCCTAGTCACTTGGTCTTTCTAGTGACTGGTCCCATCCTGAGACTTTCCAGGGGCCCTACCCTAAATCACCTTATTAACATAAACTCAGGTATGATCAAAAGGGACTCTTTATGCATAACAAAAGCCACTCATATCACTCAGAAAATTCCAAGGGTTTTAGGAGCTCTGTGCCAGAAATCTGAAATAAAGACCAAATATATTTCCTATACCACAGTACCTTACTGATATTTGAAGATCCCCATGGTATCTTTGACTCTTTGCAGCTCAATTTTATGATCTATATCTGGCCAACTATTTATAGTAAAAGTCCCCACATGTCCACCTGCAGGTAGTTTTAAAAATGTCTGAAAACTGAAGCTGGTTAAATCTATCAATTCTAGAACCTACTCCCAAACATTTAAATGCAGGAAATTGAGGCCAGGGCTATGAATGACATTTTAAACATATATAAATATATATATACACACACACATTTTAAATGTATATTTACATTATTTTTTACAAATATATATTTACATGATACATGTATATACATATATATATACATATATATATATATATACACACATTTTAAATAAATATATACCAGATGAATGTGAAACTAAACCGTGTTTGGGAAACATTTAGATCATACTCACATAAAAATGTAAATTTTATATTGTCTAAATTCTTTGCATACATATATTTTCTTCCAGGCTGTCACTCTTAAATTTGGGAATTGCAGGTGATCTGATATTACCATCCTCTTTCTCACAGTCATCCCTCAGTATCCCGGGAGGATTGGTTTGAGCACCCACGTTGGATACCAAAACATGTGCATGCTCAAGTTGCTGATATAAAATGGCGCAAAATTTGTGTATAACCTATGCAAATCCTCCTGTACGCATTTGACATAATAACTAATACAATGTAAATGCTTCTTAAATAGTTATTATGCTGTTTTTTAATTTGTATTATTTTTATTGTTGTTATTGTTTATTGGGTTTTTTCTACAAATATTTTTGATACATAGTTGGTTGAATCGAGTATACAGAACTTGTGGCTACAAAGGGGCCACTGTATAACAAGTCTTCTGAGAATTACATCATTCCTCCATCTGTTTTGTTGTTATTGTTTTTGTTGACAGGCATTTAGGTATTTGGGAGAGGATATACAAATCCACTAACTGGGGAGATGCAAGGGGCCACAAGGAGAGTGAAATACTCAATTACAATTTCCAACTACTCTGTAAGAGAAAAAGAGCATATATTTTTGTAAATGTGGACAAGCAAAAATCTGAAATTTTAAAAAAATTACTTATTAGTGTAGCTCTCTTTTTCTTCTCTTGTAAATCTCCTTGTGTAATCACTGATAAATACATAAACTATAGATCAGCTTTAAGTAAAAAATAATTTGTGTCTTGAGCTATCCAGATGTAACAAATCCAATCAATTCCATTCACTAGTAGATATTTCCTTTCAAAGTCTGAATTCTTCTCTTAAATTTTGTTTTCTCCTCAAACATTTTATTTTTGAAATGTTTTCTTAAATTTTTCAAAGTGTATTACTTTTAACCTTATACAAAATAATTCTATTAACATTTGGCAAAGTTTTCATTATTGCATAGATAGCTCATAACCCAGAAAGACAATGCAACCTCAGCTCTACATATGAGTGTGTTCACACTCTACTCACAATTCATTCAGAAAATTTTATTCTGCATTTTCTATGGATAGGATATGAGAAACATCACAATGCACAAAAGAGAACAATTTCCTCTCTATAGAGAGCATACAGTCTATTTGGGATTTCCAACCAATGACAGGAAATTACAACACAGAATAATAAATTCTGTGGTAAGAAAAGGCAGGATACCTAAGCACCATACAATAGGCATCTAAACTATATTAGAAGATCAAACAACCAGCAAATTTCATCCTGAAAGCAATCACAAATTTCCCTAGGACTCCTTTACATACATATGTATAAAAAAAGAAATTCTCTCTTTTTGCTCCCATAAAGCTAAGCTCCTCTGTTTATGGGAGAGTGTCAGATATATTTGTATCTTCTCTATTTTCTCCTATGTGCTTTCTTAGGCTCTCATGTTGTAACCCTAGCTTTGATTCCCTCTACCTTCTTTGACCCTTTAAGCTTATTTTTTGACAATGCCATGATTGATATTGAATGAAAACTGAGTTCAGCAGCTCACAGCAATAACAATATCTAATTTCATATATATTTCACATAAACTTCACAATAACCATATGAGATTTGTATCCCTGTTGTAGAGATGGGAAAACTGAAGCAGAGAGAGGTTTCACTCATCCAGGTTAGCAAGTAACCGGTAGAAGCAGAATAGCCCAAGTATCTATGCTTTTACCTACTCCACTGTGTCTTATATCTCACATGCGGAGAATATCAAAAAGAAAAGTTACCGTGATTGTGCAGAGACTTCACACAAGACTAACAACAAAAAATTAAAGAATCTGGATATGTTTAATACAGAGAAGAGAAGATTGAGGAGGAAAGTGGCGATCGGCATCAAATACGTGACAGAACAGCAGGTGGAACAGGGATAGTGTTGTCCCAAATAGAATTTTGGTTTAGACTCTGGATCAATAAATGGAAGAGAATTTCAAATGTTATGAATATTGTAAATGACATTTCTTTTTTCTTGAGGGAAGTGAAGAGCAAATCTGCGCAATTGTCAGGTATCTATGTGAATAATTGTGAATATAGATATATAAAGTATACATCTTAGTTGGGATATTAAGAAACCACACCATTTACAAGAGGAAAAAAAATCTCAATAAATATATGCCTGTTCCGCAGCGCACCAATGTCAGATCATAATAGTGCTATTCAGGAAGAACTTCCCTGATTTCTCGCTTTTTCCTGCCTGAATTCATCCTCAGAGGTAGAAGCCATGGTTAGCCATACAGAAAAGAAAGAGCATTGCCCATATATTTTTTATAATATGGGACAACTATTTCATCAGTTTTAAAACATATTCTGAATGTAGATTTGCTAGGTTTGAGGTTCTGCAAATGTGCAGCGGAATCAAAGAATCAGTATGATAGTATTTTCAACAGTGATGGACTCTTGAGGTAATCGCTGTTAAGAAAAAGAATATCTTTACTATATGAAAGCTCTAACAAATTCATTATTTTTAAATTAGTTCCCTATAGTCATATACATCCATGTGTATCTTTGTATAATTATACCACATGCTTATCTCTATGTGTAGCAATGTTTGAAGGAACAATGTACAAGTATTTGTGTAAATTAATACAGATACACAATTACATATTTAGGCCTGTGTATGTTGGAGAATGGACGCATATGCATGATACACTTAGTAATAATAAAATATTCAACTGCTGCCACAATAAAATCTTAAATCTAAAGCTCCCAAACCAAAAACTCTTTTTTCTCACGTGATAGAGATATTACACAAATCTGACACACGCAAGTTAGTTTGAATACAGAAGTGAAATTCATACATAGTTCTGTATTTTAATATGTTGCTTTCTAAAAGCTAAAGAAAAATCTTCTTGGAAGTTATCATAATAGTACCAATTACTGGGTGCTTGTAATGTCTAAGCCTGAACCAGCATATTACATACTTTATATACTTCTTACAACAACCCTGTTGGATAGGTGTTATTATTCCATCTTCATATTATAGATGAATAATTTTTGTTTTGAAAAAACTTTTGCAATTAGGCCACAATCATACAGTTAATAAAAGATGGACTCGAGATTTAATCCAGGTCTATCTGAATCCCAAATCTTTACCCTTGTATTATGCGATGCTGTCCACATTCACAGTCTGTATGTGTGGAAATGTCTGCATGCACAGTTTATCTCGTCACATCAGGAATTGACATTTGCTGTAAACTTAACTGAGTTTGTTCTACCAAAACATCAGAGTTTTCGTATTAACTTTTAATTTTAATTTTTATTGTAAAATATATGAGTATTTGAAGATAAAAATTGAGAATTATTTATCAGTAATTAGTTAAATATAGAATATTTTATTAGTTGAAAAGCGAAGTATTATATCATTATGTGATATCCAAATTATGATAAGCATGTACCTATCAATACTGTTACGTATCTTGACATGAGTGACCTTCATTTTAAAGAATACTAATTTAAGCTGTGCTGTTTGATTGCTAGAATTATATTCTGCCAAGTCTCACAGACTTAATCAAGATACTTATTTATGCAGTCATATCATACTAAAATAATAATATTAAATGTTCAAATATTCCTTTAAAACATTTGAGTTTATGTATTACCCAAACATGTGACTCCCCTGCCTGCTAACAAAAATATCTATATTAAAGTCAAAATATTCTCCAACAGAAAAGCATGATTCTAAGGTTCATGCTAAATCTAAAGTCTCTTTTTTTCCATATGCTTATCAAGAGTTTTTGGTTGTTTTTTTTTTTTTAACCTACTTATATTAACCTAATGAAATACTAATTTTCAATAGACATTTTTTTACCTTTTAGAATTTAGTCATGGTTACTTAAGACGTAACAAACTCATGAAAAAATCCATGAAGTTTCTGCAATTAATATTCAAAACATGAAATCTGGGCATGGATTCCAATTTGCTTCTAATACAATATTAAAGCAAGGTATATATAAAATATTAATGTAATATTGGTTCTGAACTTATTTTTTTATTCAGAATAAAGCCTTCCTACCTAGATGATTTTATTTGGAAGGACATTTTTAAAGCATAGTTATGCTTCTTGATATCTTAAATAATAATTTAGTAATAATTAAATAATAATTTAATGTAGTCATATTGGAAAAAGTGTTATCTTACATGTAGTAAGGTTTTTGTATTATCCAAAAGCATTATAATGTCTATGAAACAAATGATATAATATGATCTTAACTTTTGTGTAAGTATTGGAAATAAAATTCAAACACTAGTTTTTCATAAAAAATCAGAAATATTTCGTTTTTAAATTTCATTTAAAAATGGTTGCAATATTTAGCTTATCCTATGCTATTAAAAACTCTATATTATGCATTGACGGGCACTTGGGTTGTTTCCATGACCTAGCAATAGTGAATTGTGCTGCCATTAACAGACTGCCCGGAGGCTCTCTAAAGTGGCTTTTCATGTTGTATTCCCAGCAGAGGTGTGTGAGAGGTCCATTCTCCACACCCTCGCCCACACACTTGGGTCAGCCTCTGTCATTTTCACCGTTCTCACACACGTGCAGTGGTGTCTCACTGCACAGCCCACGGACTAAGTCATGCTCCCAAGGCCCTATGATGCAGAGACTGCAGAGTTTTGCAGGACAAATGACAACTCTGCCTCTGCCAATCAGCGAGGAAAACAAGAACAATGTAATACATGGTGGTGAAAAATCTGATGAGCCATTCGATGCCTGCCTTCTAGCATGAAAAATAAATTGCAGGTGGATTAGACTTGTGTTTAAAAATATCTCAGTTAAAAAGTATTATCGTTTGTTATATAGCAAAAATGCTAATATGTGAGGAGAACATAAATCTACAAATATCATGAGTATTCTGATCCACAGAGACTTCTCTACCTGCCTCTGCTGTGATTCCTGCCTCTCCTCTGCACCAGGCTGCATGCTCAGCAATGCTGGTGATTCCTGGGGCTGCTGAGCCCTTCCACACACCAGCGGCTTTGCCCTATGTCCCCTGCTGGGAAAGTGCTTCCCTCAATTACTCACCCAGCAAATTCCTGCTCATCTTGCAGACCCATCTCTAATAAGTGTCACATCCTGTGGATTATGCCCTGCCTGCACAGGTGGTCTCTCCCACCTGCACATCCTCACAGCGCCTATCGTGCTGTTAGTAATGAGCTATTTACAGATTGGCATCATGCACCCGTGAGTCCCTCTAGGGCAAGGACTTTGCATTTGGGGGGACTATTTTCAGGACCTAGTACAGAGTAGGAGCTGAACAATATGTGTTTAGTGAGGGGAGTGAGTGTGTGTGCCTGTTGGGAACATATGTGACACTGCAGTGGCCAGACGTCCAACACCTTGCACCTAAACTTACTCCGTGGAAGCCCTCCTGATGGCCCTCCCTCCCAGAATCGCCTTGCTGGGCTCACTGGGTTCTCCCAGCTTCCCGCACCTTCCCTCAGGGAATCTATGGGCTGCTGCTGGGGGCCGGGGCACCAGGGAGCAAGACCCATACATGATCCATCAAGACGCACACTTCCTTAGAGATGGCAGCACTGGTGTCCAGCCCAGTGTGCCCAGACAGTGTTACTAGGTGATTTAGAAACACCCAGTATTACCTAATCTCATGAAATAGGAGGGGGAAAAGGAAGTTATTATTTCTATGAAAATGAAGTTCAAAGCTTTGGAAAGAATAAAGGTGAGTCATGAAAAAAATTATGTCCAATTATATGTGCACAGGGAGACTTCTAAAAGAAGGATAAAGTGAAGATCCATAAAGATTCTGCACTTTAGAGTCTGTGCAAAGGCCTTTAGGTTCTTAGTCACTTTAAATAAGTTGAAACTGATAAATATAGACACTGTATTATGGCTACGTGTGCTTTGAGCAGGAATTCAATATAGATCCGAAATCACCAAATCTGATAGATGACCAGCATATACATCTATGTGTTTAGGCTTCAAGTTAAAATAAAATGTTTAATATATATACATACATATATATACATATATGCACACACCCATGAATACATTATATGCATGCTATATATTAATATATATGTACATGTGCTTGTGCACATATACATATACACATACATACAATGACTTTTCACTTTAAGTGATTTTAGCTGTTTACTTACTAGCTACTGGTTTCATAGACCTTAGATGAGAGACCTCCCACTAAATAGATAATTAAATTTGTGTGTATATGTATACATAAATGCGTGTTTTAAACATTTGTGTGTATACATTAAACATCTGTGTAAATATACTCTATATATTGAATACATTTTTGCATATATATACATAGTACATAAAGTAAACATTTGCATTTGTGTTTGTGCTTCCTCAATCCTCTGCCTTTAAACATTTTTAGGACAGATGGTTGCTACAGTTGGGTTCCCTGGGAGGCAGGCGTGAAGCTAGAGCTTGGCATGTAGGATGTTTATAAGGGAAAACCACTGGGAGCGACACGGAGCGGGCAAGGAAAGGGAGCAGGATTGATTTGAGGGGAAGGGTGGTCCAGAGCACCCTCAGCTGGCCTGGGGGGCTCCCAAGTTAGGATAGTCAATGCTGTGCTAAGGTGGACAGAGCTGGCAAGGCCTGGATCCCTCACTGGATGTGGGCTGCCCCAGGAGGGATGCTACCTGAACAAGGTGGCCCTGGGGCTGAGGCAGTCCCTGAGGGGCTAGAGCTGGAGGCCACCTGCCAGCAGACCCCCAGAGCTGGACAGTGAGCCTGAAGGGCCTCTGGCAGCACATCCCAGGGGCTATGATAAGGGTTGAATTTTTTCACTCTAAAATATGCCAACTCTATCCTGGGGAATACATCCCAAAGTAGCTACCAAAGCATCTGGATTGAACTCCTCATGCTTTACTTACTCTCATGTCATTTCTCCTTTCCTTGACCTCAAAATGCTACATGGGATGAACCTAATCCCACCAGTGGAAAAACAATCAGGTGCTCTGTGCAGAGGTGAGAGTACTACCCCTCTCAAGTCTTTTGCTCTTTGGGTGCTATTAATAGCTTCCCTCTCACAAAGGAGTTAAGGAATATCTGGCCTGAGAGCTCAGTAGTTCAAGTTCACTGGAAATTAGGGCACACACAAGGACACACACTTGGTATCACACAAGTTCTAATATGGGGCTGGGAAGGAGGTGAATGCTGCCACTCTGAGTCCCCATGCTACTCTAAGATTCTGTTGGTCTATAATACAAACTTAGAGGGTGATGGCTGATAGATTGTTGAGTGAAGAACAAAAAACAGAACAATAGCAATGACAACTAGCTGTCAAACAACGTCAAGAGCCTGGGTGCAGCCCTGGGTGGGAATCCTGTTGGGCTGGGATGAGTTTCTTTAACTCTCTGAGCATTTCTCTCTGTTTCCCACTCTATAAGGTGAATCGTGAGATCACAGGCATTAGAGTGCATGTTTCCCAATGTCTGGGCAAGAGCCAATTGTAAGCTAAAAAGAAATCAAATTAAGTTTATACTTTGGAAAAAGGAGAGCTTTATTTCTTATAAAGAGTCGCAGCCTATTGGGCGGCCATTCTGAGCCCTGGCCAGAAGCCAGGTGCATGTGCTTCAAAGAAGAGACAAAGGCAACGGGATTTTATACTGAGCGAGGTGGTCAAATATCCATATTTAACAAGCTATAGGAGAAGTCGTGAATATTTATGATGGGATATTACATACATGTAATTATGCTTTATCTCTGCCATCTTGTCGTGGCTGGGAACTCCGTTTTAAGGTGTTTCTGGGGCCCCCTGGGTCGAGAGGGGGCCATTCAGCCAGCAAAGGATTTAATTTTGAGTTTACACAACTCTGGATAAGCAGTAGTAAATTATTAGCTATCCCTCTGTCCTTAGTATGCTAAAATACACAAATACGTATGCATAGAAAACCAAAGTTAACAGTAGGTACCACTGGATGGTGAGATTATGGATGATTATTCTTTTTCATAAGTTGTTTTCTATAAACTTTCTAGAATAAAAGGTTACTTCATTTGTATTCAGAAAAGAAAAATGCAACAAACACCGGTTAAAAACTACACTATCTTTAGGAAGCAAAGTCATAGAGTAGTCAATTCTATGGAATGGCTCCTCTACCCCAGGAGGAGGAGAGTATTTAGGAAGCCAGACTTATGTTGAGAAACTCTGCGAAGGCTGCCTTAGCTCTGCAAAAATGGTTAAGAAAAGCTGTAAGACAGTGGCTAACAAAGCCTTCTGGCATCAGGCCAAGTTATCAGATAAACACACACTTTTTCTCCAACACGTATGTAAATTCCAGTGCCCAGATATTCCTCTCTTAGTAAAGATTCAATAGCAATTATTCACAGAATGATACCACTTGCCCATTGCAGAGATCTGTTTCTGATGCCACCACTGGGTGGGCCTAATTTAGGAAGGCCTCTGGCACTGGAGGCCTCTTCTTGTCACCACCTGCCCTCAGCCTCTCTGAGCTCAGGCTGTCCCATGTCCCTCCATAGGCAACCCATAATTGTCCTCATTTTGCCTGTCCTTCTTTCTTTTCAGAACTGGTGTTAATTTCTCTTTCAATTTTCCTTGTTTTTTTTAAATTTAACAAAGTAAAGCATGCCTCTTATAAAAAGTGAGCCAGTAGAAAAAAATGCATTAAGCAAAAGTTAAAGCTTCACTGGACCCATTCCCATACCCCAAGTAAACCTCACATTGCACCTTGAAGTTGGACACTTACTTGGAGTTGTCTCATCCCAGACATCCACTCCCTGGACATAAGCACCCATTACCCCTAAATCAGTGAGTTTTCCACGTGCTTTTGCATTCATATGTGAGCTTTCCAGACAGTGCAGAAAGACCCTATATCTTCCCTTGATACACTGCATTATGAAATTGGCTGTGGACTCCTGGTTGGGCCATTTCTCATTCCTGGTGACCAGCTCCACTCGTGCCCTAATTCCCTCATGGACATAGAAACCCCCTTTTACACTGGAACATCTCCAAGGCCCCAAAGGCAGGTTAGTGAAGGCAGAAACATGTGCTAAGGACATAAGACCTCACGTGTAATGATGAGCTTTGGAGGAGGCAGGGGCATGTCTTCAGAGTGGGCAGAAGACGTCACTCAGCATCCCACATGGCTAGTGGGTATTAGTCTGGGCTTTGGGGATGACTTTCAAATCAAGGCTAGAGATGTTCAGCCCAAATTGCATCTCATTTCCACTTGAAATGGTCCTTCTGAGCATGGTGTCTGGATCTTCTCATTTCTCCAGTGACAGAGCTGGAGCTGCTCCTGGCAGGGTCCTACTCACAGGGCTGGAGCACCGAGGAGCAGGTCAGAGTGGCTGGGGAATCTTCTGCTGAGACAAAAAGACAGAGCAAGCTCAAAGGAGGGGAAGTGTGAAAACCTTACAGGAAGTCCAAGCTCTGAAATCTGAGAAGAGGGCAGATTGATGGCACACATAAAACCAGAACAAGACATCTATATCAAGGGGAAGCCAAGAGCCTGGTGTATGGAACAGCAATAGTGAGCAAATGCTGTGAGGGATCTGCTGTGGGGTGTGTGAAGAGGAAGAGGCCGGGACCACAGAGCAGAAGAGAACAGCATCAGCTGAGAGTCTAAGGGCAGCGGGCTGGCAGCACCATGGGCAGTGTGTGAGTGTGTGTCTGGGAATAGGTGCACATGAGTGAATGTGTCTGTTAGCATCTCTGTGTGTGCATGTGTGCACGGGGCACGAGGAGAAGTGTGGAGACTGGCCTGAATTAAAGATCTAGGACAGCTCACAGGTCACCACAGCTGGATCACCTTCACTTTCATATCCTCCTCCTCACCATTAAAAATTGTGTGCACAAATATGACATTTGAATCAAGGTAGCCACTTTCCAAGATGCTCCCCAGCCCCTGAAAGGATCCTTGCCCCCCGGTATTCATGCCTTTATATAGCCTCTTCTCATATTGAATCAGTTCTGGTCTGTGTGACCCATAAAACATGGCAGAAGCAAATGTGTATAACGTCCAAGGCTGTTTCATAAAGGCACTGTGGCTTGAATCACTTGTTCTGCGGAAGCAGCTGCCATGCTGGGAGGACACTCAGGAAGGCCTGTGGAGGGGCCTATGAAGACAGCCAGTAAAGTCTCCTGCCAAGAGTCCACAGTGCCCTGCCAGCCACGCAAGGGGCCACCTTGGAACTGCACCCTTCAGCCCTAGCCAAGCCTTCAGGTAACTGCAGCCCTGGCTGACACCTGACTGCAACCTCATGAGAGACCCCAAGTCACAACCACAGACACTGTGAGACAGCAAATGTTTAAGACTATTCCAAGTGCTGAGTTTAGGATAATTTGTAATGAAATAGATAACTAATATAGTGTAATGGGAACATGGGTAAAAGAAGGATCTTTGAAAAAATTTACATTTCTAGGATAGGTTATTCAAAAATTATACATAAATATAAAAAATGCATAGTTTCAGATAAGTAAGTAAAAAAATGCAATTGCAGCAATGCTAATGTTTTCAGGTGATTTATAAAAACTTGCTGAACTGAAAGAAAAATATGAACCACACAAGGTGACCCTTACAATATAGAATTCACATTAATATCCCCTTTCTATCTCTTATCCCTTCACAATTCTCAGTGAGGTTCCATCAAAAGGTAGTCACCCATATGGAAGATTAATGGAGCCACCATGCAAGGGCAAGTGAGAAAGGTGCCGTGTGACACTTCAGAAACAGAGATTGCCTGGAAATTGAACAAATGTGTATTTTCTTTCAGAGTTGAGGCCTTATTCAAATCCTTGGTTGCTTTTTAGTATCTGTAGCATTGGAGTCCTTCTAAGACAGCATCTTCCAAAGACATCCTCATTCCAAACAATGAAACCAGGTTGCTCTGTCTTTTGTGATGGTGAATTTTTTTCCCACTTGTCTCCCCATTTGGAAATAATCTTCTAAACAACCTTAGTAAATTCCCTGAAGCTGTCTATCAGACTAGCTCAAAGAAAACATGGGCACTGGACCAGGTAGGGTTGAGCCAGCTCTGTCCTAGGCTCTATGAGAAGTTGACTGGCTGCTACTACAATAAGGGAATGACATGGGGAAGCTCCTTCCAGACAGGGGACTGGGACTCCTCTTGTTATGGAGAGGCCCAAGAATCTCTTCACAAAAGGAAGCAAAGAAAAGAAATTACCTGAAGAAAGGATGCCTTGGATCTTTTGCTGGAAAGGTGATCTGTACCTTTATGGTTGGAAGTGCCAGTGAGTCAGTGTGACAGAGATGACCACTGGGACCCACCAGTGTGAACCAGATCCAGAGAGAAGACAAAGCTGGAGGCCCATGGGAGTACAGAGGAGGGTTCTTGTGCCACATGAGGGCCTTCTGGGGACTTGCAGGAAGTCCTTGAGAGAGGTTGGGTAGGGGCAGAGCCAAAAAACGTGACTCCATGGTTGTTAATACCACCCAGAGCATCCTGTCTTGATGTCTGGCCTGTTTGTTCTCTAGTCAAGGCTCAAAAGCTGGAACAAAGAATCAAAATTGTTGGGATGAGATGAGACTTCCTATGTCAATAGTGAGAGTGAAATCCTCTCTGATTAAAACGTGCCCTCTTTGCTTCTCAGGGAAACAGTAAGAACATCACCTCTGTCCTTTTGTATCTGTTAAGTGGAGCCACCCAGTGACACTGGGCCCTCCCTTCAATAAGAATTAGAATGTGAAGTTTCAGTATGCCCTTGGTGCCCCATGAATCTTCTGATTCCAGACATGAGGGAGGTGTGCCTGTACCTTTTGTCCTGGTAATGACCTTGGTCATTCAGTGATTTAGTACTGATGGGAGAGCTAAGATTGCAACAGGGGGACTTCCCTGGACAAATGCCCCTAATCTAAGGACAAAAGTCCTCCCATCTCTCTTGATAATGCCACCCCTTGTCTACCATGGGGCTGTGTTAGGAAAGCTCTCTAATTCAGAAAAGAATTATGACAAGAGACGAAGAAAGGACTCTTTGTGGCCTGTGTACATCATGGCATGCCCGGTCATTTGACAAGGGGGTCCAGGCTTCATGGTGTCTATGTCCCTTGAAGTTCATGGGCCTCATGAGGATAATACAATCTCCCAGATGTCTACAAAATAAATTCCAAGAGTTGGTGAAATGATAAAAGGGAATTTATTTTGGGACAGACTGACATTAGGAAAAAATACTTGGATTATTGGGTTCAATATTTCTAAAACTAGCAACTTAACATTTTCCTTACAAACATCAATAAAACGTCAAAAAGCACAGGGGTTTCCTGGCCTGTCTGAGGAGAGTGAGCTCCAGAGTGAGTTGATAAAATGCACTTCTAAGCTTTCTGTTGGCTTGCTGATGGCTATCCCATCATAGCCAAGCCACAAAGGAAATGCCCTGCCAGAAGCCCCTAAACCACAGTGCCCAGTGCAGAGACAGGTGTCTTCTGTGGGTTCCTTGGAAAAGAACCTGATTCAAGGATTCAAATGCAACGGGTGTTTTTTGGGCAGTGATCCCAGGGAAGACCACTGGTACGTGGGGAGGGAAGACAGCCAGTAGGGGTGCCACTGAGCAAGTAACTGCTAGGACAACTGGAGCCCAATCCCACTGAGGATCTCTACCTACGTGGAGAACACACCTTAAAGTTATTCCAACCAAAGGATGAGCAACAATTTTTAAATTATTAGCATAGATTTTACCGTACATCTTTATATTGTGCAATGCCAATTTTACATGCAAAGATCAGTATTTAATTCCTATGCAGAGGTACTGAAATTATATAGTTCATATTTTGTGGTTCTGACTGTCTATGTATTCTTTACCAGAGCAATGGCTGCACAAAACTCACTCCTGATTTTATTTCATTTCTCTGTGGGGGTCCGTTCCAACATCCTGGTCTCCCAATGGCTCTAGGGCTCCTGCTCCCTGAGTAACGAAGGACTGAGAGGAAAAGGTGCTGTGGCTGACCCGTCTCTCCCTTTCCCTCCTGTCTCTTGGTTTTCAGTATAAGGGGTTTGGCTAATGCGGGGAAATCATGCGAGTAAGAAAGGATGTGACAGGGCTCCTTGGTTGCTCCCTATCTTCTTCCCGCATTGGCCAGATGGAAAGCGTGGCCTCTCGGGTGTCCACATCCCCTTTGCTCCTTTGCAGACATGACTCACTGACCTTGCACTCGCCCTGCCTCTCTGAACTCCCTCGCATCGTGGATCCTGGAAATTCTGTGCTCTCGGCACTGGGAAAGTTCTAGGCAATGAGGAGCCGACACACAGCGTGGATCCACTCTGCTGGCGCGTGCTCCAGCGCCCCGTCAGGCTGTGCTTACAAAGCGTTAGTTCAGAGATAAAAATGACTGACTTTTAGGACAGTGACAGCGAAACATTAAACCGACCACTGGGCCCGTCTCACTGCTAGGGCGGCACGCGCATGCGCTGGCCCTGCGTGGGGCCCGGTTCTTGCTTCCCACGGGACATGCATACCTGCCGAGCAGGGTATGGACCCCGAGGGAAAGCCTCGGGCAGAGAGACGCAGGTCGTCGCAGGGAGTGGCCTTCGCCCACGTGTACAGGTGGGTCCACAGACGTCTTTGCTGAGTGAGGAGTTTCAACAGAAGAGCGCAGTTCTTCAGGGTTTGCAGTGTGCCCGGAACTGCCATTCCCTGAAAGGTAGGTCTAAGTCAGGAACATTTGTCACCCGGCATTTTTTCTGTGTAGGTCCCACCAAAGTGAAGATCACATACATTTCCCTCACCCATAGGCTCCTTCCTGCAGCGTCTTTGCTTTGCAGCCTGTTGTGAACATTCGGAGTTGTCACCGGCTGACACTGTGAGGAGCCAGCAGCACAAAGCAGGGAGTTCCAGGTTTTGACCAGGCAGGCTTTCTGGAGAGGCCCCCAGCTCTCCTAGATGGAAGAAAAAAATATTAGCTACCATTGAAAAAGCACTTTATGTTTTCACTTGTAATCTTCACAACTCTGGGTCCAGTGCTGCTGACCATATATTCTCAGGAGGCAGGAGAAGCTCCAGCCTCACGCAGCCTGGAACCCACAGTCCTCTTTCTCCAGGACCACTTCTCCAGCCGCTCGGTGTGGGGTTTCTGGAGTGGGACGCCCACCGCCACCTGCTGGCAGGATGCTGCTAAAATGGCCAAGGGGCCCTATGGAAGTGCAGTGGCACCTGGAGGTTTAGGGCTTCCCTCTATAGGTGAAGCTCCTCTTCAGGAAGGATCCCATGCTTTGGTTGAAAGGTGCTTGGAAATTACCCAGTAATAAAAAAGAGACAATAATCCAGGTTTACCCACATCCTTGAGGCCAGTTTGCTGATGTTAATATTTTAGAAGTCAAGTTATAAAACCATGTTCAAATTTTCAATGGATCATCTTACTTGATAAACTCCTTTTACTAACAATCTATTAACTACCTATTATGTTGCAAAGAGCTGTCAGATAGTTTACAATTATTTTAACAAGCGTAAAAACAAAACCAAGGAGTTTATACCCTAGCCCAGGATTTAACCCTGAGTGGGTTGATTTCCATTGCAACATGCAGCAGGGAGGCACAGGGACTGGTCAACTCTGAGATTTCAGCACAACTAAGACAATGGCTGAGTGCAGTAGCATCCTGCACAATCAAATCATGTTTCCTGCTGATGGGGTCCTAGGGCCAGCTTTCTTGGATGAGGAGCTCATCTGATACTCACCCTGAAACCATTGAAAAAGCACCAAGTGTGCTTTGCTCTGGGCAAGGCCAACAATCATATCTGTTGCTTGGCAGCACTAGGACCTCCCACGTGTTAGAGCAGACCACGTCATGGAAAATGCAACATGAACCCCAGAAGCCGCTGACAATGAGTTTCCCCTCAACATTGTCATCCAGGGCTCACAGATGTCAACATACTGTGCATGTAGTGCATTCCTAAGCCTTTGCCTTGCATACGGTTCCAAACATTCCAGCAAACATAGTTTTTACTAAGGTGTTAGTCACCTAGAAAAATTAAACTTAAATCAGTTTGTTAAACATTTATCGAAATTCTGCCACAAACAGGAAGCACCAGCATATTTGGAACTCACAGAATCGGTAACAGACAAGACCAGCAAGCAAATGCCTTTTGATTTGGTAGCATAAGTGGGTGCAGAAAGAATCACAAAGAGTTATGGAGATATGAAGGAAGGAGCTGTCACATCTGGTGTGGCAAATACCTCATGAAGAGAGTATTTGAAGTGGTCTTGAGGGATAGGTTGGAGTTACTGCCTTTCATGTGTGAAAATCTCCCCCAAAGCCTTTTCATTGTATAATTTATTTCCACTGTCTAAAAGTCATAAATATAAACACTTTTAAATTACTTTTAAGTCCAGCCTCCCACTCACAGATAAATACTTTTATACTTGGTATGTTTAGATTAAATACACATAAATAAAATTTTTCCCTAATAGTCTATTTAATAACATGTTTTTCCTATTTACCATTTTGTGAACCTCACTTCATGTGCACAATGATGTCTATATCATCTTTATTAGTAATTGCATATTATTCTATCATAGGGAGATACCATAATTTATTTTACTAATCTCTCTTTTGGAACATTTCAGGTTGTTTCCATGTTGTACACATCTGTTATACACATCTTTGTGCACCACTTTAATCATACCCTTGGAATTAGTTTGTGGACTGGAATGGACAGCATTGATGGAAAAAGGAGAGGAGACAGCCTCTGTGGAGGGAATAGCAGAAGCAGAGGAACAGATGAAGACTACAGAGAATGCAGCTTGTTGGGTTCCCAGAATATACTCAGCTTAATTGGAAAGCAGAGCCTGTACAGAGAGGAGCTGGAGGCGGTTGGAAAATGTTCTCTGTCCTAATTCCAAGTATTGGAAAGGCTTTGGTGAATTGAACTGACTACAGGGAGAGTGTAAATGTCTGTAACTTTCTGGGTGAGTGATTTGGCAGTATGTATTTAGAGTTTTAATAATGTTTATACCCTCTGTCCTAGAAATATACTCTTAGGAATTTATCCTACATTTATTGAAATATCATTTATGGAAAAACTGTGAGCAGTTCAATAATAGAAGAATCTTCCCAATTGCAAATGAAGGAATGCTGTGCAGCCAAAAGAAAATTATGTTTTGGAATAATAATTACAAACCTGGTAAAGAGTTCTCAATTAGATTGATCATACATCTCCACATGCCCATGAGAGCCCTGGTCTATGCATGTGGTCCTGGCATAATAATGAAAGTGTGCCCTTTTACTGGCCGGAGTTCCTGGTCATTCTATCCATAATATAAAAGTGAGCAAAGCAGGCCATGACACTCACTATGCTGTGTAAGCAAGCAGTGGGCTGATGTGTATTTAACAATTGGCTCTCTGGGAAACCAATGCTGATTTGCAGCATTTGCCAATCTCTGTGGTGTAAATTCTCCCACTATGGCCACTTTTAAGCCACAGTGTGAGGTTATTGAAGGTAGATTTGGGATGAGATGAACGCAATTGGCCCTCCAAGCCAGTGCAAGCTGACTCAGCTTACCTCTGAGTAAACTGAACACCATGTGGGTAAGTAATCCACAAGGACAAGGGTGGTTATCTTTGTTTGCATGACTAAAAGTATTTTTATTTTCTTCTTTGTCATGGTGGAGGGAGTGGGGAAAGAAAAGTCCCTCAAGGAGGGAGTCTGACACCCAATGGGTGTCAGCCAAGAGAAAATTATGTTTCTTTCAGAGGAGGGTGATCAGCTCTGCTTGCCCCTGAGGCACCAAGGTGACCCTACCCTCATAGAGGAGTGTGCCTCTGCACTCAGGTCATGCTGACTGCTCACCCACATGCCAACACCCTCAGGTCAAGACGACGGGCTTTGGTCTCTCTTTGTGCTACTGTCCTTCCAGCCTCCCAAAGCTGGACAGGGTAAGAATGAGAAGTGGCTGAAACAGACAGGCTCGTTAAGAAACTGTGAAGCAGTATCCATAAGAGGAAATGAGGGCCTAAAAGAAAAAAACAGCAAAGACTTACAGAGGAAAGGGAAGTTGCAAGAAGTACTGGATATTCTTGTTTCTGTGCTTGATGGATTGCAGGGGGGCAGAGCCGTAAGGAGATTAGCTACTTCTCCCCACAAAACCAGGTCCCTTAGATAGTGGTCACCACAGAGGATAAGAAAATTGATAGGAAATAGAATAATAGGAATAAAAGAATACACAGAGACTGAGGTATAGTTTATAGTTTTATATAAGAAGATCAGATAACAGCAGGGGTACTCAGGAGTCTGGACCACATCTCCATAAATGGTCCAGCATTAATTTTAGATTCATATAAGTTTTTATAATCACAGATATCAATTACCAGTTGTCATAGTAACACATTTACATATCAGGTAATGCCATTGCTATAGGTAACAGGTAGTGGGTTAGGGTCAAAAGTCCTCTCAAAGGGCTTCTAACAATTTCTAATCTATGTAGGTGAACAAACAGTTACAAAGTCTTTCAAGGACTAACTTCTAAGTTCTAAGAGGTAGTTATCAATTAACAGAGGAATAACAAAGACATATAGTGGCTCTATATTTCTTTGATCTAGTTATTGTGGACTTAAGGCAGACAGTCAGGAGAGAGCAGGAAGCCCATCTCTACAAAATAAATTGTTCATAACCACAGGGGCGCGTCTCTTGCCTAGGGCACTCATTGTCTCCAGCTCCCATCCTGTGAGCCAGATATTTACCTGTCTTAGATTTCAAAATCAGGAAGGCTCACAGATTCTGAGATAACCAGGAAGCCTCTTGGAAAACATCCCTACAGGAGGTTTGAGAGCCCTCCCAAGGTGGAGGAAGCCCTTGACAAGCAAACTAATGAGTTCACACATTCCTCCAGGGCAAAACCCTACAAACTCCTGTTTCTGTCTTTAATATAGCAATATTGGGTAATGCAATAAAATAATGATCTTATGAGCCACATCTCATTAATTCCTCAATCATATTTCTCAACAAGGGATGAAAATCATGGGGAAAATCTAGTTTTCTGACAGAAGTCACGGTCCAAAGTCTTCAAATAATGCAGCCACATCATTAATGTGTCATCCTTGTGAAGGGGCCATGCTAATTTTCTCTCTCTTGTTCCAACGTTAGCATACATGCTGCTGAAAGGAGCACCATTGATACAGATTAAGAGGAACCAAGTGCCAGTTAGTCAAACCCCTGTGAAGGGATTGATCATGTGTCTGCCTTTGTGGGAAATCTTCACATCCATAATGCCAAGCTCTGTTAGCCCCTGCCTCTGAGCCTCAATCACAAAGTGCATCCCCATCAGGTCCCTACCCCAGCCTCAGCTAGGAGCAGAGAGGTAACAGAATAGCCCCTGTGTATTTAAGAGGGATCATTATGAGTGTGGCCAAAGTCCAGTGGCTCTTGTCTAAAAGTATTGGCAAACTGTTTATATTTTCATACATGTATTCACTTATGCAATATTTATTAAGCACCTACTATATACTAGGCACTGCCCTAGGCATTTGAGATACACCAGTGAACAACAAAAACAAAAATAGATAAAAATCCCTGTCCTCACAGATCTATTTCTTGAGGGTAGAAGACAGATGGTAAATTACATAGTGTGTTAAAGGTGGTCAGTGCCTTGAAAAATAATAGAGCAGGATGAGAGGAATGAGAAATGCTTAGTGGGAAGGTTGAAATTTGTCTTAGATTTTAAATCCCTTTCTCCCTCATGACTAAAAGATCAGCCATGCCTGTAACCAAACTAAACTCCCCTCAAATTTGGCAGATTTTCTATCAGTCAATCACATAATTTCATTAATTGATGTGTTGGTCTGATCAGTCTCCAGTGCAAAACCCTCAGGTCCTAAGTCTGCATTCACCCTCCTATGAATGGAAAGCTTTGGGAATCAAGTTCTCTCTAGTGGGATTAGTGAAAGCTTCCAATGACACAGGCCAAAATGTACCATCATAAATAGTCACAAGAAGGGAGAAAATGCTAGTAATCAAGTTTCTACAGTTGTCACTAAATCACTGTAGGACACACTCCTTTCCTTTGTGAAAAAGACAAAAGTCTTGATGCTCAAGGAGCTGTGCCTGGTGGGTGAAAGACACAAAGGGCCACAAACAAAGGGGTTAGGGGTGAAACAGCAGAAGATTCTGGAGCGGACAAGAGGATGTAGGCAGAGGAATATCAAGGGAACATTACTGGGAAGTTTCTCTAGAGCCACACTGGAAAGATGAATGATCATCAGATAGACAGGGAAGGAAGGACCTCATGGCAGATGAAACACTTGAAACCTTCCTTTGTTCTTGTCTAACCACCTACAGAGAGCAAGATCCCTGAGAGAAAGTTTTCATTTATTTTACTTATCCCTTCCTTAGTCCCTAAGGTAGGAGGACACAGTTAGTGCTAAATAAATAGTTATTATGAGAAAGAAAAGAAAGGAGAAAATAAGGAAAGAGACCATTCACTTTGGGGAAGTGTCTAGTTTAATGATGCTGAGCCATAGAAGTCAAGGGAAGAGATGAAATCAGAAATCCAGTGGAGGCCAAATGATGAAGAGCCTCAACTGACACAAAAAGGAGTTTTGGCTTTATCCTGAAGCAGTGATGGGGAACATTAGAGTGTTTTAAGAAAGTGAAGACAGGGATAGTACCAACAAGATGGCAGAAAAGGAGCTTTCCAACACTAGTCTCCCTCCTAAAAAACACAGATTGGGCTACCATTCACAGATGATAATGCCTTTGTGAGAATTCCAGACCCTAGAGGTAAGGTTGCAACACCCTGATAGAGCACAGAAATTGAGACAAACTTCATTAAAAAGAGTAAGAGAAGCATAATTTCTCCATTTGAAATTACCCAGTTAGAGGAGCAAAATGATTTAAAAAAAAATAAAGAAAGAAAGGAAAAGAAAATGAGTGAAGAAAGCTTATGGGACTTATGAGACACCATCAAGTGAAACAATACACATTATGTGAATCTCAGAAGGAGAAAGAAAGAGAAATAGGCATTCTTTCTATTTAAAGAAATAATGCCTGAAAACTTCCCAAATTTGGAAAGGGATATGAACATCCAGATTCATGAATCCAAAAAGTCTCTGAAAAGGCTGAACTCAAAGAAATCTATATGTAGAAATATTAATTAAATTGTTAAAAGTCAAAGAAAAGGAGAATTTTGAAAGCAGCAAGAGAAAATCGACTTACACATACAAGGCAACTCCATGAGACTATCAGTGGATTTCTCAGCAGAAACTTTGCAGGCCCAGATAGAATGAGATGATACATTCAAATTATTGAAACAAACTTGCTAGCCAAAAACAGAATACCCAGAAAAACTGTGCTTCAAAAATGAAGGACAGATGAAAACTTACCCAGATAAACAAAAACTGAGGAAATTTATCACCACTATAACTACCTTTCAAGCAATGCTAATGGGAGTTATTCAAATTGAAACAAATAGAGGCTAAATGGCAATATGAAAGCATATGAAAGTCCAAATCTCACTAGTAAAAGTAAGTAGAAAAACGCAGAGAATCATAATACAGTAATTGTGGCACATGAATCACTCCTAATCTTAGTATAAAAGTTGAAAGTCAAAAGTATTAAGAATAACTATAACCATAAACGTGTTAATGAGTACATAATATAAACAAAGATTCACATATTGCATTTTGTTCTTGCTCCATCTGAGTTAGTCCCTTTTGATTGTGGTGTTCAGAAGAGACAAGGACACTTACCTCATAAAATGACCACGTTCTGGAATTGTATAGTGATGTCATTTGTGGCATCATTTAAATTGATGCTTTCTCCCCTGTGTTTCCTGTAAACTAGACATCAGACCAAAAGGTTAGCGTTAGTGTCAACATTTTGATCAAGTATGCTTTAACTTGACTATTTAAAATATTTCCCAATGTCAGGGGTGGTGGTGCATTCCTGTAATCCTAGCTACTCGGGATGCTGAAGCAGGAGAATTGCTTTAGTCCAGGAGTTCAAGACAAGTCTTGGCAACACAGTGAGACCTCGTCTCAAAAAAAATTTTATTTAAAAGAAAAGAATCGAGAATCAAGAAATAAACCCTTATATCAAAAAAAAATTCCTAAGCTTTAAAACCCTTGATAGTTTGATAGGTTTGATAGTTCCAGAAATACCATGAAATCATGTTGTAACCATATTGAAAGGTTTTTTTCATTCCTTCATCTTGTCTGGGTGTCAGCAGTATGATGTTACTTGACTAACAATGAATGAATGTCAGTACAGTTAATTATGTCGTTGATATGCATTGCAAGATGCTTTGGGATCAGAATAACCCGGGAGCTTCAGTTCAGCACTTTGCTTCCTTGAGTTTCTTTAGCAATAAACCCTAAACTGAAAACTTTTTCAGAAACTTGTCTTTCTCTTTTTCTTTGCACAATGATGCCTTCTAAGGTTATTTCATGAAGTAAAATCAAAGTCAATACAAAATTTACCCTTTTATTCTGATGTTGCAATAAATACTACAAGCACATGAAAATTACTCCAAGCTGTGAAAAATCAACAGGGAATAGGGAGTTTCAGCAGTGGTATGTTGGGCTGGTTTGTGACCGTGGCAAAATGATACAGAAGCTCTTTCAAGGTGATATAGATAAGCTCCATGCTTTCATACAAACGCAAATCTACTGACACATGTAACCCAATGACTTCTGGCAGCCCCCAAACCCTCCCTTCACAAAGGATCTGTGTGTTTCCCTTCCAAGGCAAACTCATGCACTGTAGGTAGAGCAAGATTTAATATATAGAGGTCCAAGTTAGTCACTAATTTTTTATTGTGGTAAGATATACATAATATAAATTTTACAGTTGTAACCAGTTTAGTGACATTAAGTACATTAACATCACTACCATCTATCCAGAACCCTTTTCTTCTTGCAAAACTGAAACTCTGTGTTCATTAAACACTAACTCCTCATTCCCTCCTCCCTCAGACCCTGGCAGCCACCATTCTACTTTCTGTATCTATGCATTTGATGACTCTAGGTACCTTGTATAAGTGGAATCATACAATATTTGTCTGCCTTATATTTGACTGCCTTATTTCACTTAGCATCATGTCCTCAAGGCTCATTCATGTTGTAGCATGTGACAGAAGTTCATTCATTTTTAAGCCTGAATGACATTCCATTACGTGGATATACCACATTTTGTTTATCTATTCATCCATTGATGGACACTGGAGTTGTTTCTTCCTTTTGGTTATTGTGAGTAATGCTGCTAAACATGGGTGGATGAATACCTGAGTCCCTGCTTTGAATTCTTTGGGGTATATACCAAGAAGTGGAATCACTGGATCATAATTCAGTGGATCACTGAATCGTAATTCAGTGGAATCACTGGATCGTAATTCTATGTTTAATTTTTTTTAGGATAATCATAGCTTTAAAGGAAAGTAAGTATAAAGTATGGTGAAATTTCTATAAGTAATAACAAAGAAACCACAAGGACAACTCACACATATCAGTTAAGACCACCTTTTCCTTCAAGTTAATAGAACCTGTGAACCAGCTCAGTTTCCAAGGCTATCATCTCAGTGAACCCTTCATAATCCTCACTAGGACCTATGTAAGCACTTCTAAAGTGGGCCACGTCTGCAGGGAATAGTCCAGGCAGATGGACAGCAAATTATAGGAACCAGTATAACAGGTGACAAAAGCATTCATCAAAGCTGCCAGATACAGCAAGGTACAAATTCCAGAGAGATTTCCTTAATAGGAAAAAAGGAGGTAAATTTTAGACACTGGCCCAGATATGCTAACTCAGGAAGAAGTCACACGGGCCCTGAGGACAAAGAGTGCGTGTCTGCATGTTGTGCCCGCCGCCTGCTCAGTCACGGCAACAGGCAGCACAGCAAGTCGGAAACCGGGCCAGGCTTTTTATTTTTTAATTTCTTTTTAAGTTTTTATGCTTTTCCAGAGTGGTACCAAAGCCTGAAGAGAGTTTGACCTTTGATGTTGATAATAAAATGGGATCTTGAAAAAGAAGAAGAAACTAAAATCTAAAAGAGAGTAAAAAAAAAAATCAGAAGATGAGATGGAGGAGAACCAGCAGCCAGCAAGGAAGTGAACAGCTTCACTCATATGCAGTGTATTTCCTTACCTGGAATCAGTGGAGTCCTGTTGCCAATAGATGCCTCAAATGTCCTTCTGAACAGTCTGCCTAAGGCCCTGGAGCCCCAGGACAGCACGGGAAAGGCCGGAGATGCTGGCGAACAAATGAGCCAGCTCACACCCCTGCCTCTGCCAGTGATGAATCATTCACTCTGGAAACTAGGGCTGTCCAGACACCAAGTATTCCCCAGCTCAGAAACTGATCTGAGAATCTGGGTTTCTGGAACATTCTCCAGACAGAGCACTCTTGGACAGGGCTGTTTCTCTGGATACCATGATGACAAAGCACTGATGCAAGATTGGCAGCGGAAATCATCAGCAGGCCCTCAGTGAGTGAAGAGTGGCGACTACCTAAGATCCCAAGTAGCAGCACCGCCTTCCCCTGCTGTTTTCCTTTACCTTCCTGGACAGCAGCTAGAGCTGCGAGGAGGAGCCCCCGCTCACACGGACAGACGGCACAACCACAGGGCCGTTTACACAACACCCTGTCTGACATATGGAATCAGCCGCAGAGCCAGAAGGGGCCTGCTTCAACGGAATTAGACACGCATTATCCTAAACGTTCCCACTCTTACTGACCCCTGGCCATCCACGTGCCAGCAGCCCAGCTAACCATGACAGCGGGGAGGCTGAGGAAGACGCTTGGCAGCATCTCCTGCTCAGCCCACCGCACAGTGGTGGGGACAGATGGGCCGGCGCCATTCGTGGGCTCGTGTCTGCTCTGTTCTGCTCTCCTTCCTTCCCCATCCAGGGACTACTTCTGATACTGCTTTTGCTCTCCCAGGAAACAGCCTGAACTGCAGAGGTCATCTATCTGATTTTATAATCTAGTTTCAGCATCTCCTGAAAAGGGACCTTCCAGTAACTGAGGCACACATTTGGGCACATGATAATTGCACTCATAGTCTGATTTAAACTGTCTTTGGAGGTTATCTTGGTGGGCACTCAGGTCCCAGTTCTTTGGAAATGTAGCCCTGGGCTCCTTATCAAACCAGGCCAAGAAACAAGTGATTTTTGGTTTGTTCCTTCATTTGTTTATCTGTTGATTCTCTCACTGCTTTGTTGCACATCACCTCTCAGGCTCTGGGAGTCTACACTGCTTCCTCAGCCTCTCCCTCAACTTGGGATAATGAGACTGGGATGTGCTGGAAGGGTGTCTCTGAACAAATCACCATCCATTAACCTATAACTGCTTTTGTTAAGTTCTGACACACACACAGAGGCTTTTGCTTTCAAGGTACTTGGGCTTATGCTATTATTAAAAGAAAGAATATTATTATATTCTCAAGGGAGAGAAATGCTAACATGATATTTTTCTTGGTTCAATATCCATCAATCAAAACTGACACTGATCTCCCAAATAACCATGGATGTTTCTTTTTAATTTTTTCCCCTCAACTATAAAAGTAACAAATAGTTCCAGTAATAGCAGACTGGGTAATTCAGACCAATCCTTGCTCTAAGAAAAAATGAAAATATCTGGATGATATTAACATATATCATCTTAAAAGCATCAAAGAGCTAACAAGAGACTAAAAAATTATCAGACCATACTTTGAAGGAAGACAAGATCCAGAAAAAGCAAGCTGAAGTCTCAGAGCTAATTTTGCCCTGAGATTTCCTCTATAAACAAAGAAACAGAAGGAAAACCAAAATCAGATTAGAAGAAATCAAAGTGAAATGCCCACGCCTTTGGAATGGGGCTATTGGTAAACTGCACTCACGTGAAGCTGGAATCCTAAAGGCTAACAACCCACAGGGTGAGTTTGAGATGAATATAAACCAGCCCAGGCCTAGACTTGCAACCCACTTTGAGTCTCTTTGTGGTCCAGATAACCTCAGGCCTTGAACTTGGATTTAGGCTGTCTTAGCTGATTGGTGCACCCAGCTCCTGATACTTAGATTATGGCACATCCCCAAACTGGAATACTACACTACTGTTAAAAGGAACACTACAAGGGAGTGAGCTCTAGGATATATTGTTAAAGGAAAAAAAAAGGTGGAAAAAGCTTGTGATAGGCCATCATTTATCTAAGTCAGACTGGATAAATGATAGAGACAGATAAATAAATCCTGTGGTTCTTGTTATTCATGGTAGTTATCCTCTATAAAGTCACCAAGAACACTGATTTAGTGAATACTGAACCATTGCTCCTAGGGGAAATACAGCCTCCTAATCTTCAGGACCTGCTTCACATACCGCAAGTGCTACATTCCATTCTCACCTGCTGTCAGAACCTACCTCTCACTACAGAGGATAAAAATACCAAATATTTACTTCCTCACCCCTGCAGCCAGAGCACAGACACGGGATTCAATCCTGGCCCATGGGACCTGAAATGAAGTGTGATAGAGAGATTTTCTGCCCTTGTACAAAGACACACACACACCCCCCTCCATGTTGTTCCCCTTCATAGAATATCATTGTGCTTACATGTGATTGCCTGCAACTTTAATAGCAAGGTTGGACCACAAGAGGATAAGATTAATTACTAAGACCTTTGTTGATATCAGTTTGCAGCTGAACCAACAGTGGCACCATCTGCCTCCAGAATTCTCGTTGTGTGAGTTAATGTTCAATTCCAGATCCTTGCAAAACATAGACCACACTCAAAGAGTTCACTGAAGTGGTTAATGAAGGGGCTGGTGGCAGAAGTGTGTTTGGGATGAAAGGAACTAGCAAAGGTCACTGAAACATTCAGGAACTGGCAACAGCAGGAAGCCGTGACTACCGCAGGTCTGCAAAGGTAAGAAGGAGGTTGTTTCTGGGATTGGTGAGGGCTAACTGACAGGGAGTGAGGGATCAGGTCGAGCATCTTAGCTACTTTCAAAACCACAGCCCAGTGTGAAAAGAGTGGTACAAATACTGCCCCGTGGAATTCTCTGACATCCTGCCAAAGCTGCTGAATCCAAAAGGGGTGCAGGTGATGGTGAGGTCAGCTCCCCAGGGCACAGAGAAGTGCAGTGAATGAATCTGGAAGAGTGATCAGAGAACAGCCAACATGTATAACAAACCCCTCTTCATCAAACCACTTTTAGATGAATCTTCTGTTACTTTGGGCCAAAAGCATCCTGACTGATACACTTCCCTTTCTCACCTCTGTGCTTCTGGAACGGCTACACTGCTCTTTGCCTAAAATGCTTCTGCTGTCCCTGGAAGCCCCTGCCCAACCTCTGGGATTCATGTCCTATGTTGCCTCCACAGTGAAACCTTTCTGACTCCCCCAGGGTTCTCACTCTATTTTCTATGTTTTCAAAGTTTGTAGTTTGAACTAATTATAGACTCGCAGAACCTTGCAAGGATAGCAGAGAGGTCCTGTGTACCTTCACCCAATTCCCCCCAATGGTGACATCTGTCAAAGCCAAATAAAGTACAGAGCCAAATCTCTAAATTTAAAACATTTTATTTGGGAAGCAAGAATTGCAACTTGGGGCACACATGAAGACCAGGTGATCTTCAGTTTATCTGAAGAACAGAGAGAAGGTTAGGGCTTTTATAAAAAAAAAAAAAAGAAAGAAAGAAAGAAAGAAACAGAGAGAGAGTGAGAAAGAGAAATGTTATATGCTGTTCTTCAAGAAAGTTCATTGGCACTAGTGAAGTTTTAGAGAACTGCCAGGTTCTGATCGGTAAGTAACCGTAGTGGGTAAAACTATTCTTAGAGTTGAAGCAAGTTGCTTTAGTAGCTATTAGATACAACTGGTTTCAGGTTCCAGCAGGCGGTCTCAGCAGCCAGGCTTGCAGAGAATTACATTCTTTAGAGCAAGGTCATTTAGTACTTTTCCCCGGCTTCTCGACTCTGTTTTAGTTGGCTATGATAAGAATGACCCAATTCGTACAGTCAGTTTTCACATACCTTACATAATTATAGTGCGATACCCAAATCAGGAATTTGACATTGGCATGATGTGAGTGTACAGTTCTGTCACTTCATCCCATGTGTGGATTTGCGTGATCATCACAACCACCACTTCATCGCCACAGACATCAAACTCTGCCGCCCCTGGGGAGTTGCACATACTCCCTTCCCTCACCATCCCTAACCTTTGCAAGTCAGTAATCTGTTTTCCAGCTCTATAAATTTGTCATTTTGGCAAGGTTATATAAATGGAATCATATAACACGGCCTATTGAGATATTTTAATCAATCAACAAATTGCCCTTGATATCCATCAGAGTTCTAGTGTATCCACAGTCTATTCCTTTTATTCCATTGTGTGGATGATAGATGTGCCACAGCTTGTTTAGCCATTTAACTATTGCCACATACTGCCACATGCTGACCACATCTCTCTCCTTGTCGTCTTAGATGGCTGCCACTGTTTCAGGCATCTACATTTTCATTGACAGAAGTTCAAGAAGTGAACAGCACTGGAAAGAGTAAATAGATGTATAAATATAAAAGACTATTATTTTTAAAAACCAGTAATAAGCATGTTTTGTGAAGTTGAGAATTTATGTAGATGTAAAATTCATAACAATAGTAGCAAAAGAGGAGGGGGTGGTAAATGTAGTCAAATCATTGCATAGTTATTAGATCATTTGGGAAGAGTTAAAATATTAATTTAAAACAGACTTTAATAAGGTAAGAGTGCATTTTGTAATTTCTAGTGTAACCACCAAAAGATTGATACTAAAATGTATAATAAAATGCTAATGGATGAGATAAAACAGTATATTTTAGAAACACTTGACTAACAAAATGGAAGGCAAGAAAAGAGGAAAAAGAAAACAAATTCCAGGACGAAAACAAAACAACAAAAAACATAGCAAAATGATAAACTTAAACCTACCAAATCAGTTATAATATCATTAAATATAAATGGACTAAATACACCAATTAAAATACAAAGTGAGTCCGATTTTTTTTTAAAAAAAGCTCAAACTATATGTTGTTTGCAATGAACATATTTGACGTGCATTTACAGATAGGATAAAAATAAAAGGATGAAAAAACATGCAAACACAAATCAAAAGAAATCTGGTTTGGTGAAACTAATTAAAATAGACTTCAAGGTTAAAGGTATTCTGAGAGAGAGATTGTGACATTTCATAATGATAAGTGGGCCAATTCAAAAGGAAGTCATAATAATCTTAACTTTTTAAGCATCTAATATCATCGTTTCAAAATATATGAAGCAAAAGTTCACAGAAATTAAAGAGAGCGATAAATCTACATTATAGTTGCTATATTAACTCACCTTTCTTAGTAACTGAGGAAATAAATCAACAAAATAAAAATAACCTCTTTCCCCAGCTACCTCTACCATCTCCCAGTGGGTCCATGAACAAGGTGGCCATGGTGGCAGGGAGGAAGGTTATGCCTGGGCAACATGACCTTCCACTCACTAAGGCCAACCTGGCCACAGCCTACCTAGTGGCAGGTTGGTTACATTGGAGTGTTTCTGTCATGGAAGTTTCAGTGTTTTGTCCTTACTGGAATAGACACTCTGGTTATGAATTTGCCTTCCCTACACACAATGTTCCTGCCAAAAACTACCATCCATAGACTTACAGAATGATTGATCCGCTGTCATAGTATCGCACACAGTACTGCTTCTGATCAAGGGACTCACTTCACAGTAAAAGAAGTGTGGCATTGGTGCATGCCCATAGAATTCACCAGGCTTTCTCTGTCTCCCACCATCTTGGCTTCTCCAGCCACCTTGGGAAAGATGGAATGGCTTTTGAACACTAAGTTATAGCATTAGCTGGGTGGGAAATACCTTCCAGGGCTGGGTTAAGGTTCTCCAGAAAGTTGACTATGATCTGAATGTGTACCCAGTATATGCTACTATTTCTCTGATAGCCAAGATTTATGGATTCAGGAATCGAGGGGTATAAATGAGAGTGGCACTAATCACTATTACTCCTACTGACCTCCCAGCAAAATTTTTGTTTTCTGTCCCTGTGACCTTATACTCTGCTGTCATAGAGGTCTCAGCTCCAAAGGGAGAAAGGTTTCCACCAAAGGACACAGCAACGATTCCATTGAACTGGAAGTTAAGATTGCTGTCTGGCCACTTTGGGCTCCTCGTATTTCTGAATGAATAGGCAAAAAAGGCAGTCACTGTGCTGATTGGGGTGAGTGATTCTGACTACTAAAAATGGAGGTAAGAAATAGTATGTTTGTAATACAGGAGATCCCTTAGGGCATCTCTTGGTGTTACCATGCCCTGTGATTAAAGTCAATGGAAAACTATGTAGAAGTGAAAGCTCCCTCTTCACCCTCAGAAGTTTTACTGAAAGATCAACACACAAAAAGGCAGATTAATAAGAGAAAATACATAGATTTATAACTACAGTGCACACACAGATAATCACAGAATGATTGCTTAATATCCCAATGAGGTACAGGTGCTTACAAACCCTACTTCTTAGGGGAAAGGGAGATGGGAAAGTGTGGATGATTTGAGACAGATAGTAAATGATTTTTAGGAGAATTTGATGGGGCTGAAGAACATACCATGGTCTAGGACAAAGTATTGGGCCCACAGAGCAGACAGTGGTTTGTGATAAAAGTCTGTCCAAGTGTGTTGATAGACTTCGGTCTTCCTTTCTGTGATATGGGTTCAGTTAATGAAAACTCAAGGAGAGGACCAGAGGTAATCGTTTTCTTCTTTGGTGGGTCCCAACTATAGAGAGATATGGGAACTTGAGAAAACAACTTCATCCTGTGCTTTGGGAGAAGTAGAGGATTGAGAGAGAGGAGGCAAGGAGGAAAAACAATTGTTCTCCTTGGCGGGTCTGCCTGGTCTTCATGTAGATAGGGGAAAAGTCTTTTCTAGTATCTGTTGATCTCTAAGGTCTTTTAATTCAAAATACTTATTACACAAGGGAGCCACATTTTGGGGTGAAGTTCCCTGCACTCCTTTGACTACAACAATCCATTGCAGGCAGGACTACTAAAGGCTCAGACACTTTGGGAATTAATATTTGGGTCGCCCTACCAGGTAAAGAACCACAGCCAGTGAGATGCTTGGTGAGGGCAAAGGGAATAGGTGGACGAAGGGAGTTATAAATACTAGCATGACCACATGGCAAGTGATAGAAACCAAGATTGCAATTGTCATGAATATTTCTTCCTTATTTTGTAATGAATATGTTTGTGTGTGTGTATAGCAAATATCTTTGTTTTCTTCCCTCTGTTATCCCTTGTCATGTAACATAATATGAATTGACTTTATACCACAGTATTTACGTACAGTCATATGTTGCTTAACAGTAGAGATACCTTTTGAGCAATGCGTGATTAGGTGATTTTATGCAAACATCATAGAGTGTGCTTACAGACCTAGATGGTACAGCCTACTACACACCTGGACTATATGGTGTAGCCTATTACTCCTAGGAAACAAACCTGTACAGCATGTTACTATACTGAATATTGTAAGCAATTGTAATACAATGGTAAGTACTTGTGTATCTAAACATAAAAAGATACAGTAAAAATATGGTATTATAATCCTATGGGACCACTGTCATATATGCTGTCTGTCATTGACTGAAATGTAGTTATGTGACACATGACTGTATTGTTAATTTATATCATGGTGTTGAAGTTATGGGCTTTAAGGAGAAAAGCAAATAAAGTTATGGGCTTTAAGGAGAAGAGCAAATATCACCCAAGGACTTTGTGTCCTCTCCTGGAGAAGGGGTTAGTACATTTTTGGTTGTATGAAGAACAGTTACATTAAGTGAAAGTATGGCCTTGCTATTGTCTTTATTTGGAGATAAGTATGATTTGAGGAGATGCATATCGGTGTCGAGTTGACAAGGAATAAACTAGTCATGCCTGATTTTATGTGTCAGCTTGGCTGGGCCACAGTACCCAGATATTTGTTCAAACATTAGTCTAGATGTTTCTGTGAAGGTGTTTTATGGTGAAGTTAACCAAAATTAGTGGACTTTGAGTAAAGCAGATTACCCTTCATAGTGTAGGTGGGCCTCACCCAATCAATTGAAGGGACTTAACAGGACAATGACTGTCCTCTCCTGAGGAAGGAGGAATTCTGCCTGCTGACTGCCTTTGGGCTTAAACTGAAACTCTTCCCTGGGTCTCCAGCCTGCCTGTCTACCCTGTAGATGTTGGACTTACGAAGCTTCCACAATTGTGTAATCCAATTCCTTAAAATAAATCTATCTCTATAAATATACACATCCTGTTCATTCTGTTTCTCTTGAGAACTCTGACTTATACACTAGAAAACCTTACTGAAAGAAATTAAAGAAGACTAAAACAAATGGAGAGATAGTCCATGTTTGTAGTTTGAAAATCTATTGTTAAAGTGTTCATTCTCCCCATATTGCTTGATGAATTCAAATACATCTAAACAGGGTTTTTTTTTTTTTCCTTTTTGGAGGAATGAAATTTACAAGCTGATTTTAAAATATATATGAGAATGCAAAAGACCTAGAAGAAACAGAACACTTGAGGAAGAGAAGCAAGTTCAAGGATATCAAGAATTGTTTTAAAGCTACAGTAGTTCAGACAATGGTATTAGAGGACAGAGGGACAAAGAAAACAGTGGGCTAGGATTGAGGATCCAGAAATTGACCAACCTATGATTTACAGCAGAGGTGCTGCTGGCATTCAGGTGGAAACAGATGGTATTTCTAATAAATGGAGTAACTGAATATTCACATGAGAGAAAAAAAATAAATCGTAACTCCTTTCTCACACTATAAACAAAAGTTAATTTAAGATGGGTCATATACCTAAATGTGAAAGCTAAACCAAATAAGATTCTGGAAGAAAACGTAGTAGAATGTCTTCATGATCTTATTTTTCTCATTTTCTTAATGAGCTTAGAAGAGTGTTTGGTTTTTTGTTTTTTTCTCAATTTCTTTTAAAAAAATTTTTAAAAATTTTAATTGAATAATAATTGCATTTATTTGTGGAGTATAAAGTGATGCTTTGATGCATGTATACAATGTGGCATGATTAAATCAAGCTATTTAACATACCTGTCCTCTCACTTACTGTTTTTTTGTGGTGAAATATGTGAAGTTTTCTCTCTTAGCAATTTTGAAATATGCATTATTATTAACTATACTCACCATGCTGTGCAATAGATCTCAAAAACTTATTCCTCCTGTTTAACTAGAACTTTGTACCCTCTGATCAAAATCAACCCACTCCGCTCCCTGCAGGCCCAGCCCCTGGTAACCTCCATTCTACTCGCTGCTTTTATGAGTTCAACATTTTTATTTTTCTGTTTTTAATTATTAGTATTATTACTATTATCATTATTTTAGAGATGGGGTCTTTCTCTGTCACGCAGGGTGCAGTGGCCTTGAACTCCTGGCCTCCTGCCTCAGCCCCCAAGTAGCTGGGACTATAGGCAGGTGCCACCAAGCCTAGCTCAAGTTTGACATTTTTAGATTCCACATATAAGAGAGATCACACGGTATTTGTCTTTCTGCGCCTGTTTATTTTGTTTTTTTAAAGGTCCACTCTTTCCTGTCAGCTCAGAAGTTCCCTGCTTCATTGATCTTGAGAAAAATGAAACCTCTGCCACTCTACAGGGGAGTCAGGAAGCCCTTGGGCTCTCACTCACCCTGTAGCGACTGTGCCTCCCACCCTCTCCCTCCCCTCCCCCATGTGCTTCAGGACACAGTAGCGTGTCCCCTGCCACAGGGGCTGGCTTTGCTTAGTCCAACAGGGACAATGTGACCCACACCCCAGCTTTACCCCAGTGGTTGGCCCTTTACCCAAGCCTATGGCATTCCCTGTGCAGTAAGCTCGCCTCAGGAATAGCTGTACAGCTCACTGTGGCCACTGTGGTGGGAGGAGGGCTGGTAAATACTTTCGGGATAGTGTAGTTCCAGACTTCAAGTCTCTGGAACTACTGTAAAGCCTGGAGCTACAGTAGCCATTCTGCCGCATTTGAGAGGGTAGGACAGAAAGACCCTGGGTCCACAGCGACATTGTTAAGTCACCGAATTATACCCACCCTGAAGCCTGTTTGCACCATTCACAATGGGCAAGAATATGCGGTGATCCTCAACCACAATCTCAGCATCAACTTCCAAGTTTATTTCTCACTCACACCATCAGCTGTGGGCCCAGGTGGGCTCCAGGACAGTGGTAACCCAGTGGTACCCCAGTGGCAGCTCACATCAGCAAGTGATTCCATGATTACTCTGCCATGTGGAAACGTGGAGACACAACCCTCGTTCTTAAATGTTCCCCCAGAAATTACACACATCATTTTTGTTGCTGATTCTGAGAGATGACTGACTAACTCTAAGAGAACACAAGCCTGGGAAGGAGATTTTGACACGTGTTAGGAATACCTATGTATTCCTATGTAGGTTCGCTGAAAATCAGCTGACAAAAAGCAGATTAATAAGAGAAAAGACATAAATTTATTAGGTTATTAAGTAGGGAATGTCTGATTTCCTTAAGTACTAAGTTGGACAGTTGCTATCTTTGACATTTCACTTTAACATTTCTTGTTTATTTCTTTATTGTGGAGGCACATCTCATTCTTTCAAATGCACTTTTTGGATTGAGATTATTTTTCAAATCTTCTGTAAGAGAGATTTTTGTGTAATCATGAATAAGTCAAAAATTCATGTTGTTTTTGAATGTAAGTTCTGTCGTGGAACCAATGCAACACACACAGCTCAAAATACCAAAGAAGTATTTGGGAAGGATGTGGCTAATGAACACATCACACATTAATGGTTTGAGAAGTTTCTTTTTGGTGGTTTTAATCTTCAAAATGAACCATGTGGGTGACCTGAGACCAAAGTGGATAACCACGAGCTGAAAGCTGTAGTGGAAGTGAATCCATCTCAACACACACATGAATTAGCAGCAAAGTTTGACATTACTATTCCAATAATATTGGACTATTTGAAACAAATCAGCAAGGTAAAGAACTTGCAAAAATGGATACCGCATGAATTGAGTGAGCATCAGAAGGGAAATCATCTCGAAGTTTGCCTTTCTTTGCTGTCACAACATAAAAATGAACCATTCTACACTGTATTGCTACGTGTGATGAAAAATGGGTTATTTTTGACAATCACATATCTTTGGCACAATGGTTGAATAAAGATGAAATGCTGAAACACAGTCCAAAACCGAATATTCATCCAAAAAAACTAATGATGTCTGTTTGGTGGTGCAGCACTGGTATTATCCACTACAGCTTCATGAAACCTGGTCAGTCGATTACAGCAGTTTCTACTGCAACTGACTGGACAAAATGATGAGGATGTTTGCGATTAAACAGCGAAGCTTGGTCAATAGAGACAGGCCAATCCTTTTGCAAGACCACATGTAGCAAAAAACAATGCTGCTCAAACTACAGAAACTGGACTTGGAAACTCTCTGTCATCCACTGTATTCACCAGACCTTGCACCAACCGCCTACCACTTCTTCCAGGCTTTGGACCACTTCTTGCAAGGAAAAATATTCAATTCTCAACAGGCTGTGGAAAACACATTTCACGATTTCATCACTACTTGCTCTCCAGGCTTCTTCGCTGCTGGCATGAACAAGCTACTGTTAAGATGGCAAAACTGTATCGATAATGTAGGCACATATATTGATTAATTGCACTGCTTCTTGTTTGAGATATAATAAACTAAGCTTTTAATTTGAAATCAGTTATTTCATATAATGACCTAATTAACATGCACAGGAGTGGGGAGAATCACAGAGTGATGACCTGATTACCCAGCCCAGCACAGAAGCTTATATACCATTTTTCACAGGGGAGGGAGAAGATGAGGAATGTAGACAATTCTTTTGA
Organism: Lepilemur ruficaudatus; assembly: GCA_963574885.1. NCBI lineage: Eukaryota > Metazoa > Chordata > Mammalia > Primates > Lepilemuridae > Lepilemur > Lepilemur ruficaudatus. The sequence goes on along the minus strand of CAUYRT010050585.1, from coordinate 78,075 downwards.
GGAGAGTAAATCATCAGGGAGAATGAATGGACCCAGGAGCCAGGAGGCAGACATTAGGGGGACATGAGGAGCAGAGCTAAACAAGAATAAAGGTTGTCTTATTATGCAGATAAAGCCTCCCAGGTAATCTCTGGGACCTGCCCTCAGAAGAATAGATGGACAGTCTGTCTGGGCTGGCAGCCTCTCCTCTTCTCTAGCAGTTGATCTTTCCTGGTTATTGTATGAGATTCCTGGGGAAGGAGTCTTAAGACAATTGCATTTAAGCTTTCTTAGATAAGGAAATTCCAGAGAGAATCCCTGCTGGTTCTTGGGAAAGAGGATCAGAGAGACAGGGAGGCAGGGGAAAGGTAAGAGGGAGACCTTGGTTCAGAGGCTTATTTCTGAGGCCTTTCAATTTTCAAAGCACTCAGCATGACAAAGTGCCAAATTTTGGGAAATCGTTTTCTGCTCCCCAGCACCTATCACTCTACTTTACCCTGAGACTGTTATTCAGGCCAGAGCTCCCATTGATGGTTCAGATGCTAGTTTGGATTCACGTAGTTATTTTTAGCCAAAAGAATCTTGCATTCTAACTGAAGCAACTGATACCATTTTCATTCAAGGGTGACAAATCCACCAATATGCCCAGAGCTCCGCTGGGCATCCAATTCTGGATCCTTAAGCAGGAAGGAAGACTTAGAGATGGCACAATTGGCAGCAGCTACAAACCAGCACAGTCTGCGGGTCATGTTGGCAAGTTTCGAATAGAAACCTGGCATCCAGAAATGGACAGCTTTGGCCCTGAAAGCGTGGGGCGACTCCAAAGCTTTCTGAGACGAGTCTTGCGGGCGCCCACATTGGCCTATTCTGAGGCATATTTTAAATAAGAGTCCTGGCAGCAGGCCCCTGAGCTTCAGAAATATGAGCTGGTTCCTCTAATCCATCACTTTCTGGGCTTTCTGAGTGTTGTCAACTCTGAATGTTCTCAGCAGTTCAATTGTTCTTCAAATTATCCTTTGTGTGAGCCAAGGATTTGAACTTTCTAAATGAAGACTTAAAAGGCAGCCCCCTGATGAAGGTAAAATGTCTAATGGCCGGCTTGAGGCTCTCTGCTAACCCAAATGGCATCTGGAACTTGAAAGGCACCTGGAAGCATTGTCTGCCTGCCTTCCACGCGCACGTGTCAGGCCTGTGCAAGGGTCCCAGGGTCAACATCTCCAGGCTCTGCCTCCTCCTGGGATGACTGTTGGCTCCGACTGGATGCTATCCATGCCATGCTACTGAACACATGCTCAAGAAGAAGCATACAGAAACCACTTTTGGAATCCCTCCATATGTCTTTTCTTTCCATATAGCTTCAGAACTATATGTACACACATGCAAACTTGCTTAAAATGAGTGAAATTCTGTGATGTGCTCTCTTTCTAAATAGCGCATAATGTAATGGGAATACATTTAGAAGTGGAATTTAGGACCACAAAAGTGATTCTCATGTCTCCAACGTGGCCCGTTTAATTCCCCTACTATCTCAGCTGTCCCCATTCTGGCTGTGTGTCAGTACTCTCTCATGCAGGAGGCTGGTTGGGCACCCTCATCCTCCCCAAAGTCTGGGAAGCCCCCTGGGACACAGTCAGGGGCAAGCGAGCATGCAAGCTCTTGCTTCCTCCGTGAAGCTGACCCCACACTAAGGCACACACAGGGGCTTCTGCTGGTCTCATTGGGCTCACAGATCACATTCACCCTGATGCATGGTCATTCCTTTACATTCTTACAAGTCGATAGCCCAGGCCGATCAAATGGAGCCATTTCCATGTCAAACAACCATCCACAACCTGCCTTTCATCTCTTCAGGTTAAAGTTCCAGCCTGCAGAGAGGCCCAGGGCTCCAGTGACGGGCAGCCTCTCTGGACACCCTCTTCACATCAGGGACATCGGTACAGCCTGCCTCTTATGCCTCCTCCCTTGATTGCAACAGTCCAGTTTCTTTCCGATTTCCTGAATTAAATTCTACATGAACCGCTCTCTAGCACACCATTCTTGTTTTGTCAGTGAGTTACAACAAGGAAACCCTCCTGTAGCCAGGTTCCCTGAGCCCTCTTCTCTGGCCTGGGCCTTGGCCTGCTGGGCCCAGTTGTGGCAAGAATCTCCACTCTCCAGATGTCTAATCAAATTCCTCTTAGTAATTGTCCATCCATTGACCTCTCCCCCTGCCCGTTGGCTGTAAATCCTCAGCTGTCATTGCTGTGTTGGGAGCTGAGTTCCATCTCTCCCCATATTACAACAGTCTTGACCCCTAGTGCAATAAGAAAAATGCAAACCTAACACAATGACGCAGAGAAGACAAACTGATGAGGCACAGTCAGAGGCTCTTGGTGTAAGGATACAGCTAAAATGGCAAGGGAAGATTTTTTTTTTTTTGTAATTGCAAAAGATTCCTAACTCTTTTTTAAAAAATAAATCAAATTAAGCCCAGCAAAGCATATATTTTAAAAACTTAACCTGCTTCTTCACACACACACACACACACACACACACACACACACACACGATTAATTCCACCAGGGGCATAACCTCAGGCATTAGGGACAGTGCCAGCACGTTGGTCAGTTCCACAACCTCCCTTCCTAATGAGAACCCTGGGCTACTTGTCCAGGCAGGGATTTCCCAAAGCTGGTGACAAGCCTTCACTGAGCAGAGGTCAGATCTCCCCTCACCAAGCTCCTGGAGCCAAGTGTGTTGCTGGTTGCACATACGCAGGCCAGGAGTGATGGAAGGGAAAATGTAGTCACCCCACACCCCGGAAGTGCTGCCTCTCTCTAGGACAGTCAGCATCTAAATGTGTTCTTAGACATCATACCTGGGCAATCAATAACCTTCCAGTGCATGTTTATTGTGAAGGAGTGAAGGATGTGCCATCCCGAAATATGCCAGATTGGTATATTAACTATTTTGAGCTGAAAACATTGCAGAAATTGTAGTTTCAGAAAAGATGTGCTGACCTGTCTCTTCCTGCATGCAGCAAGCCATAAAGGGTCCTCTGGGAGTGCCCCTCCTGGTACCAGGGCAAGAAAATAGCCCTTATCACCAGAGACTTGGCACTAGGGCTTCAGAACTGAAGAAACATATTTAATGAAGTAACCTTTGCCTTCCACCTGTTTTACAACCACCAAATATCTCCTATGACTCCCCTAGAAATTTACTGCCCCTAGGCAGATCTCCTTGATTCTGTCATTTCTTCTCAAATTTATCATTCTTTGTTAAAAAGTATAAAACCATCTGCTTTGGCCACTTCAAACTTCACCCACATACATGCAAAGCTAATAAACTTTGTGTGTTTTTCTCTTGTTCCTCTGCCTGGTGGCCACTTGCTTTCTAGATCTGGTGAAAGAGTCCACTGAGAGCTAAAGGGCCTGGAGGTTAACACAAGTCCAGAAAAGCCTCAGTGGTTGGATTATCCCAAGGCTGGCTGCTAGGGGTGATGTAGATTCCACACTAACACTGCACAGGGCTCACCAAGTGTCAACAGTGTCCCTGATGGACGGATGCACACTGGATGTTCTGATGCCCTGTGCTCACCGCCCCTGCCCAGGCCCCTTCTCCTCTCCTCACCAAGACAACCTGCTCCCCTTCCCATCCTGAATCCTCACCCCTCCAGACCGTGCCTAAACCTCAAGTACCTACAATACTTTCCTTTTGTCAAAGTTATTTGACCATTTCTCCACCCTCATTCTTTTCTTCTGCATTTTAAAATTTGCTTTATTTAGTTTTTAATTAGTCCACTTATGTAGAAAGGTCAAAACTGTTAAACAAGTTTCCCTCACAGCTCTCGCCATCAATTGTTTTCCCTCCAAGGCCATAACTATCACCAGCGTTGTGGGCTGAATTGTGATCTTCCAAAAAAAGATACGTTGAAGTCCTAACCCCTGCCCTGAATGTGACCTTATTCGGAGATTGGGTCATTACACAGGTAATCGAGTTAAAATGAGGCCATTAGGATGGGCCTGAATCTAATATGATTGTGTTCTTATAGAAGGGAGAAATTTGGACACAGAGACACACACAGAAGGAAGACTCTGTGAAGACAAGGAGAAGACGGCCATCTACAGGCAAAGGAGAGAGGCCTCAGAAAGAACCAACTTGGCCAGCACTTTTATCTTGGACTTCCAGGCTCCAGATCTGTGAGACAATAAATTTCTGTGGCTCTAAACCACCCAGCTGTGGTACTATGTTAATGGCAGCCCTAGCAAAGTAATATAACCAGTTTCTTGTGTATTGTGTCATCAGAGATAGTTATGGATAAACCGGGTTTTACAAAGAGCCTTTTTGTTTGTTTGCTCTGCTCACATGATAGTCTTCTGTGCACATGTACTTTGCTGTGCTTGTTTACCCACTGTATAGTACCTTAGTGATAACGTCATATCAGTTCACACAAACCACTTCATCCTTTTTAACATGTGCAGAGCCTTCCATTATATGGGTATTCTATATTTGCTTAGTCCCAAATGGATGGGAATTTAGATGATATTCCTAATTTTTTTGCTACTACAGAAATACTTCAAGGACTAACATTGCACATACATCATTTCACACATGCGCAAGTACATCTGCAGGACAAAATCCTTGAAGTGGGATCACACAACGAGTACATTGCTAAATTTCTCTCCATAAGGTTAAAATAATTTATGCTCCTATGAGCATGTCAGATCCCTACAATGCAACATCGTCAACGTGGAGAATAATCAACTGCTGAATGACTTCCAATCTCGTCAGTGAAAACTAGTGTCTTGCAGTCATTTGGGGAAAAAGAGTGTTTCTTTTTCTTTTAACACTCTATTTGTGTGTGTTAAACATTTTTCTGTTGGTTTTTAGTCCTTATTGATATTAAGATATCTTTGTTTGCACCGTGAATTGCAAATAATTTTCCCGATTGTCATTTATTTTTGAATATGATTCAAAAAATATTTTGAATATTTTTGTCATTTATTTTTGAATATGATCTAAGGTAATTTTTTCCATGCAGATGTACTTGAATTTATCCTTCCTCCATTCCTTTCTTCCTTTTTTCCCTCCTTTTTGTTTGTTATGTGTTTTGGCTTCTTGGTTTTCAGTTAGTTTTAGAAAGATATTCTGAAAGTTGGGATATTAAATAAATTCTCTTATGTTTTCTTTTGGTACATCTATGATTTACTTTTTCATATGTAAATTTTTGGTTTATTTTCCTGTAAAGTATAAGATATTAATCCAGACTTTTTGCTAGATTTCCCCCCAGTTATCCCAACTTTATTTTTAAAAAGCCATATTTCTCCCCCATCAATTTCATTTTAATTGTGTACTTGAGAGGTTCCACTCTATTCCATTGATCTGCCTATTTGTTCAAGTTCCAACAGGTCTCAGTGTTAATTATTGTAGCTTTAAATTCAACCAGGTTTAAACTAATGTTGATAGGGCTGTTCCCTCCTTGTTACTTCTGTCTTACACATTTTTCCTAGCTATTCTTCCTATTTTTTTATATAAACTTTAGAACTAGTTTTATCCCAATTTCTAATAAGATCCCATTAATATTAACTTAGAAAAAAATTGGCTTTTTTTAAATGTTGTGTCCTCCTATGCAGAGAAACACTACACCTTTCCATTTTTAAGGTTTTCTTCATACAGTTGTTGCAATTTTCTGGTTAGTATTTTTTTCTTCATGTTTTATTCTGCTTAAAACTATTGTAAATGGGATATTTTTATCCTTTATGTCATCTAACTTATTCTTGTTATACATTAAAGATTTAACTCTCCACATGTTAATTTCTTTGCCTGGCCACCCAACTAAATGCTCATATGATTCATAATTTTTAAATGTAGTTTTCTTGGATTTTTCAAGTAAAGATGCACATAATATGTTTAACTTCTACTTTCCAATTTTTATGGAAAGTAAACTTTTGCCTTTTATTCTCTTTTTGTATAATTGCTTGGTTTACTACTTCCAGAACAATGCTAAATAGTAATGGTGATAAGAGATGTATTTATTATATTCCTGACTTTAACTTCTCTGATTGCTTTTTAGATTTCCCATTAAACATAACAAGGCTACCTGTGGGTTGAGATAGAGCTATTGCACCATGCTACATTAATTTCTTGAGTTATTTGCTTAATTTATTAATTATTATTCTCTCTTTATATTGATATAAGTATTTAGGAATAGACATTTTCCTACGAGTGTTTCTTCAGCCATATCTTGTAGGTTCTAATAATTTAGTCTACTTCATTTATACACAATATTTCCTAAAGGTTGTCATTTCTCATTTCTTTTTTTTTTAATATCTTAAACAGAATACAGACAGGTTTTTAAAGGGTTATATATAGGGCTTATTCACATATAGTATCTCCTATGTTATCATTGGCTGCAGTTCAAAAGTTCACAATAAATTTTAATGTCAGCAAAAGTAAATCAAGAAAACCACAGTGAATATGTATTATTCTGGGTTACTTGCATACCTGATATATTAGTAGGAATTCTCAAAAATTCCCTTAAACACTAGAAAATGGCTGTGTCAACCTGACTAGATTAAGAGATGCCCAGGTGACTGGTCAAACATTATTTCTGGTGTGTCTGTGAGTGTGCTTCTGGGAGAGAGAGATTAGCATTTGAACTGGTGCACGGAGTAAGCAGATGGCCCTCCCCAGTGCAGTGGGCATCATCCCGTCTGTTGAATAGAACAACAAGGCAGAGGAAGGGTGAGTTTGTTCGCTCTGCTTGAGCTGGGCCATCCATCTTCTCCTGCCTGCGACAATCGGAGCCCCTGGTTCTCAGGCCTTCAGATGGGAACTGAATTACACCACCAGCTTTTCTGGGCCTCCACCGTGCAGACAGCAGGTCGTAGGACTCCTCAGCCTCCATAATCTCGTGAGCCAAATCTTCATAATAAATCTTTCTGTAACTATCTGTATATCTCCTACCGGCTCTGTTTCTCTGGAGAACCCTGACTAATACAATGACATTAAAAGAAAACTTTCAGGCCAGACACAGTGGCTCACACCTGTAATCTTAGCACTTTGGGGGGGCCGAGGCGGGAGGATTGCTCCAGCTGGGGAGTTCAAGATCAGCCTGAGCAAAATCTCAACGCCTCCTGGGATGCTCTAAAAAGCAGCCATGTCATCCTAAAGGAAAGTTGCGCCTCCACCCCACCCAACACGCTCTCTAAAAGACAGGGGAGGGGGCGATCATGGCACTATCATGTCCCGGGTTTCATCCTCCTCACCCTACACTAGAAAGCCTTACGTTTAAGTCCCACCGCCTTTTAGGGTGTCCTGCACATGCTCAAATTGTCATTAGCGCCTCTCAGAGGTCGGATGGCTGCTGTTTGTGTCTCCTGATGAGTCTTTTCAGATAAATTTCGAGCCACATAAATCCAGAAATATTCTCAAAGGAGCAGCTCCTTAGGCTTGTGAAAGTCCAGGCCCAGAGGAAGGGCTGCAGCTTTCCTTAACTGAGGAGGCTTCTTCCTCAACCCAGAAACAAAGGGCAGCGGCGCGCACGCCTGAGCCCTCCAGGCGGTGGGAAGCGCAGCCGGGGCAGGTTCCATCCTCCCAGCCGGTGCCCCGCTGCAGCCGCTTCCGCCCAACCGGCTCTTGCCTGGCCAGCGCAGACAACGCAGCCGGCGCCCACCGGCCGCTCGCTGTCGCTCTATCTTCATCCTCCCCGCAGGAGCCACGCCGGTGCCCCGAGTCTGCAGACCTGCCAGGACGCACAGCCTTTCCCAGGGCACCCCACCAACACCCCAGAGGCACCTGAGAATGCTCCTCCTGCTGGCCAGTCTGTCCTTCTGAAAGACCACTTTAGACACAGCCTTTGGTCCTCTATGAAAATGCAGATGTGCCTAAGAAGGTCAGTATTATTCACCGCCATACTTACTGAAAGTGTTTTTATCAGAACAAGAGGGAAGGGTGCCAGGGAGAGGAAGGGCTCTCCACGTGGGGGTGGGATGAGTTCATATCCACCCTGCTCTATAGCTCTGCCAGGGTCAAGCACTTCCACAGATGCTCTGCCCCAGAAGGTCTTGCTCTCCCCAGCCAGAGACCATATTTTTCCCATGGCTCAACCAACCCATCATACACATATATACCTGCAGTCACCCTTCAGCACCCTGGTGTCTTGGGGGCAGCACCCCTTGCCTTCCTGGGGACCCCTCTCCCCGTCTCTGTAGGGGATCCCTGCAACTCAGGTCAGTAAAGCCCAGCTTTTGCTCTCCGCACATCCCTGCCCCCCACCCCTGCTGCCTCCTTTTTTATGTGTTTTGTTGTGGAAACTCAAATTTATCACAATCCAAGTCAAATATAATTGGTTAAGTAAACAGAACCAAGTTGTATCATGTACTCTAAAGTCACTTGGAAATGTTCTGTGAATGTGCTACCGCTTTTTTTTTTCACTATCTAACCAGAGTTTCTTTTGGGGCATAGATTGAGATGGTCTACAAATTCCTAAAGGGTTTATATTGTATTTCCAATAAGTCATATTGTATTTCCAACAATAGATTTAAGGAGCTGGAAGACAAAGAGTGTGTGCGTGCGCGTGTGTGCACACACAGTTATGGAATCCAAGCTGAGTCAGAGTTGACAAAGACGCTGAGGAGGCTTTATTCACACGTTCAGCTATTCACTGAGTCTGGACTATGTGAAAGGCTCTGAGCAGAATTTGTAGATAAAATCTAAAGCAACCCCATTTTCCATGCTCCAAAAGTTTAAGGAGTAAAAGGAAAGACAGAACAAAGGATCCCTGCTGTCCAGGGTTAAGTGTGAGATCGAGTATTCTTGTCAATGAGAGACAGACCTTGATGGATGAAAAGTACAGACTGTTCAAGCCCAGCTACACAATTTGTGGGGCCCAGTGCAAAATGAAAATGCAGCACCTCTTGTTCAAAAACCATTAAGAATTTCAAGATGGGACAGCACAGTATTAACCCAAGAGTGGGGCCCTGTGTGACTGCCCAGGTCCTGGCTATAAAGCTGGCTGTGAAACTGTGGGAAAGCCAGAAATGCAAAGAATTCTCTAGAGTATCCACAGACCATTGTGCTGGGTCCCATAGCAGGTCAGAGGGGCAGTTCTGTTCAGGGAAATCTAACAAGAGCTGTGTGAGAGAGCAAGGACAGTAAGGTTTGTCTAGGGAATGCTCACCAGGGAAATGCGGCTCTGCCACAGTTTTCCACTAGGGGTCGTGTCTGCCGTCTTCCTACCCAGTAGTTTGGGGACTAGGCCTGTTGGCGGGTGGGGGGGACATCCCACCCAAAAGGTGCAGGGGGACAATGAGCCCCCACTCTGGGGCAAAATCCTTTTACCTCTAGCACTTCCCCAATTTCCATCCAGTGGTACAGTGGCTCAAGTACGGATTGTTTATAGCTATTATAAGAGATCTGGCAAGGACAGGGGATAAAACCATCAGCATGAGTGGAAACCAGGCCATGTAGCCTTCCCTGCAACCTCGGACCTACCCACAAGTTTCCAGAAGTGACTTTCTCATACATCCAAACTGGTTGCTCTGATGGTAGCATTCCGTAAGTAGAGAGTAGGAGAGAGTAGGAGTGCATTTACACTGGGACATCCTAATGCTTACTCCCCACAAGCGCAATGTGACTTGCCGTCGTCTCTATTCTTTCATCCAATATGGCAAAATCGGACTCACAGAAATGCCCTGATGCATTCTGTCTATATTGATACAGAAAGCCCCGGGACTTCACACATGCTTACATTGGACATTTTCTTCCCACTAGTTTTCTTCAATAATATACAGAAAGCAATTTTGCTTTAAAAAGTACCCAGACCATTGATTTTTCCCATAATCGAAAACACTAGACTGAGACTTTGCTCTAAGGAGAATAATCCCTCAGCAAATATTGGCTTTTATAATAAGCATATGAAAGAATTATGTAAATGGTTTACTTTTAATACCTTTAAATAGCTAAACAAATCCAGTGGGCTAAAAGCCTCCTGTAGATCACTCCCAACACAGCAGACGGAGGGAAATAACTGGACCCTCGAAATCCCACCCCTTCCACCAGCACTTACTGAGCAGATGTTGGTAGGAAATGATTAATTTCCACTTAGCCGCTCACTTCCAGAAGACTAAATTTTGCTGAGTGAACAAGAACATTGAATGGCATTTTTGAAGGTCTGTAGGAGACTATTATTTGAATCCAGACTCACTAATAGATGTGAAACATTTGTTTATACCAGATTTCTTCAGCAAGTTCCTTGTTAGAGTCCTACAGAAACTCTCATGTGGACAAGGCGGTGAGTCCGCATCCGCAGCCTTCTCGACTATTGTTCCTCAGCATCTCCTGCTTCTGACACAAAGCAAAATGTCTCTACTTCCCTGCCTTTTCTGTACCCAATCCTTCCCGGTTCAGAATTTGTGTTAATTTAGATAGAAAGTGAGAGAACAGAGAATCAAGGAATTAAAAAAAAGAGAATTCCAAAGGAGAAGGGTATTCACAGGCATGAAATTTGCAAAGAAGCCAAGAAACAATAATAGCAGAGTACACTGTTTACTCTCTTCCAGGCATTTTTTAACACTGTTATCATCCTATTTCTACATGGGAGGACACTGAGGCAGAGACAGGTGAAATAACTCACCTGAAGTCAACAGCAGCAGTCAACAGCAGCTGGGCCAGGAGGTGATGCCAGGTGGCTGGGAGGCCACACTCTAATCTAAACCACCCCATCCTCTGCCTCTCTCGGGCAGCAGCATAAAGACCAACAGCCCAGAGAATGCAGTGAACAGGAAAGAGTTTGTTTACAACCTAGTTGAAATGACAAAGACTGAGAAATTTAGCCCCAGGAGGCTAAATCCCAGGAGGGATTATAGAGTAGTTTTCAAGTATTTGTGGGAACCCCTCCACCAACAAAATATTATAAAAAATATCAATACATGATTACTTCTAGTCCCAACAAGACTGAGCACTCCCATTCCTCCCAGATCCTGCCCTCTCAACTATTAATAAAAATCCTTCGACACAACAACAAAAGCTCCTGGGAAGACTGGCAGGTGAGGGGAGGAAGGGGGTGCGCTTCCTAGAAATCTGGGAAACAGCATATGATGTTTCCTCCCAGTGTCCCAGGTAGGGTTGCAGGGCCACCCCAGCAGACCACTGCAGGCACAGACTAAGAAGTCCCCAGGAAAGGCCCTAGGCAAGGGCCAGGAAAGCTGGGCTGAGGACAGAAAAACGTTTGGCCCTATTCCAGCCAAAGGCTACAAAAAAAGAGAAGAATGCACCCACCCTCATGTCAGTGGCTTGAGAGGGTGTTGATTTTTCACCTACCCCCTGTATCATAGAGCAGGTGGTGGCCTGCTGTTGTGGGGCCAACCAAGGAACTCATGGCCAGCCTCTGCCCAGGGACACAGGTAAGACGTACCAATTTCCTCTGCCATGGTAGACTCCGTGGGTTTGGGGTAAGCTAAGCCTCTCCCCCCATGATGCGAGTCAGCCCTCTACTTCCTACTCCCTGAGTCAACAGGGCACAGGAGGGGGCTGAAGTTATACCCCAAAAGGTAGTATGAGTCAGTACCCCACTTTTACCCAGAAGAGGTAGGAGCTGAACTCTCACCCCTCTCCTCTGCAAAGAGGCAGTGTGGACTAAACATGGTCTGCTCTTGTGGTACAGTATGGACAGGGCTCAGTGGGAGGATGCCACCAGCCCCTGTGCTCCTCTATAGGGGGGCCTGCCTGCTAAAGAAAGATCATTAAATAGGATCCAGAGTCTCATATTATAATGTCCAAAAAGGCTAGGATGCAATTAAAAATCACACATAAAGCCAAGAACCAGGAAAATCAGAACTTTAATGAGAAAAGGCACATGAATCAGATGTTTGAATTACCTGACAAGGATTTTGAAGAAGGCATGATAAAAAATGCTTCCACATGCAGTTAAAATTCTCTTGAAACAAACTGGGAAAAAGTAGAAGACTGCAACAAAGAAATAGAAATTATAAAAAAAAAGAACTAGATGCAGATTACAGAACTGAAAAACAAAATAACTGAAGTGGAAAACTAACTGGATGAACTTAATAGTAGAACAATGAGAGGAGATGACAGAGGATAGAATCAATTAACTTGAGGACAGGTCAGTAGAACTAATCCAATCTGAACAACAGAAAGAAAATAGACTGGGGAAAATAATTGACAGAGACTCAGGGAACCATAAGACAATAACAAAAAGAGCTAACATTCAAATCACTGAAATTATAGAAGGGGAGAGAGAGGGTGGGACCAAAAAGTATTAGAAGAAATGACATCTGAAAACATCTCAAATTTGGCAAAATATGTAACCATACTATATTAGTTTCCTGTGGTTGCCATAATAAATTACCACAAACTTCTGTTGGCTTAAGGCAACAGAAATTTGTTCTTTCATAGTTCTGGAGGCCAGAAGTCCAAAATCAAAAGTCACTGGACCAAAATCAAGGTCACTGTAGGCTCAAAGTTTCTAGGGGAGAATCCATTCATTGACTTTTAGCTTCTGGCAGCTGTCGGCGTTCCGGCTTTTGGCTGCATCTCTCCAGTCTCTGCCTCCTTCTGTTTCCGGTGTCTTCTCTGTGTATTTATCTTCTCTCCTTTTCTTTATAAGGACACCTGTGATAGCACGTAGGGCCCACCTAAGACAATCTCAAAATAACCTAGAATTCTCTCTTTATCTCAAGATTCTCAACTTAATCCTGTCTGGAAAGATACTTTTTTGAAATAAGATAATGTTGATAGGTTCCAGGGATTTGAAATGGATATCTTTTTTTTTTTTTGGTATGTGTGGAGGGCAGTGCATTTGTCAGCTCACTATGCCTACAGATTCAAGAAGCTGGGCAAATCCTAAATAAAATAAACCCCCAAAAATCCATATCAAGACATGCGGTAATCAAATTTCTGAAAACTAAAGAAGAATCTTCAAAGGAGCCAGAGAGAAATGACACATTACTTATATGCAAAAAACAATTTGAATGATAATTTATTTCTCTTATGAAATAGTGGAGGCCAAAAGGAAGAAGTTAATATGTAAAAGTCAAAAATGTAAAACAGGCTGGGTAGGGTGGCTCACACTTGTAATCCCAGCACTTTGGGAGGCTGAGGTGGGAGGATCGCTTGAGGCTAGGAGTTCAAGACCAGCCTGAGCAACAGTGAGACCCTGTCTCTACAAAAAAATTTAAAAAATTAGCCAGATGTAGTGATGCATACCTATAGTCCCAACTACACAGAGGCTGAGGCAGGGAGACTGCAGTGAGCTATGATCATGCCACTGTACTCCAGCTTGGGTGATAAAGCAAGACCTGGTCTCAAAAAAAAAAATATATATATATAAAACAGTAACACTGTTCTCATCAGGGGTAGGTTTTGAGTAGATACCTGTCAACATGAAAAAAAGCCAAATTCTGTAAAATAATTTTAAAGACATTTATTCTGAGCCAAATTGTGAGGACCATGACCCAGAGCTATGCTCAAGAATCCTTGAGCAGGTGGACTCGCTGTGGTTGGGTTTGGTTTTATACATGTCAGGGAGACAGGGGTTACAGGTAAAGTCATAAATCAATACATGGAAGGCATACATTGGTTTGATTGGTGGGCCATCTCAAAGTGGGGGGGAGGGGCTTACAGGTTATAGGTGAGTTTAAAGATTCTTTGACTTGTAATTGGTTAAAGACTTGAAGCTTTGTCTGAAGGCTTGGAATGTTTTAAGATAAGAAGCTCTGTTTATCAGAGACAAGCCACCCATATTTGTTGTGTAAATTGAGGACCTGCAGGTTTGTCTTGTATACCCTTAGGCCTGTTTTTAAAGAGATAGGGTCTTGCTCTGTCACCCAGGAGCTGCAGTGGCACAATCACAGCTCACTGCAGCCTTAAACTCCTAGCCTTAACTGATTCTCCTGTCTCAGCTTCCCAAGTCTCTGGCATTACAGGCATGAGCCATCACGCCTGGGCTCATTTCTTTTCTTTTCTTGCCTTTCACTGGGTTTCTTGTACATTTTCTATGACTCAGTTTTGATTTGTATACAGTGTTTTTGAGTGCACTTCCTTGTATAGTTTTTAAAAAGGTTGCTTTAGGTATTACATTATGTATGCTAACTTATCAACATATACTTGTGCTAACACTTGACCAGTTCACATGAAGTGTAGAAAGTTTCCCTCCTTTTGTCACTTTACCCTCTCCCATTTGTAATATATTTATGTGAAATATTTCCCTAATGCATTGAGAACTACATTAGACACTGTTAATTTTTTTGCTTCTTTGCTTCAACCATGAAACATAACTTAAAAAATTCAAGATGAGGAAGAAAATCCATTGTATTTACTCATGTTATTCTTTTTATTATTCTTTCATTCTTCCTCAGTTTCCTACATTCTTTGGGATCTTCGTGGTCCTTGGTATTATGAGTGATTTAAATTAATACTTGGATATTTTAGTTATTATGTTATAAGACTCTGGATCTTATTTAAACTTTCTGTTTTAACTAGGTTCCTTTGACATCACTATAGCAGGGGAAGGAGGTAGGTGCTGCTTGTGTACTGTCAGGTGTGAGTAAATGTCCAGGTTTACTATCTGACCTCCATTGACACCAGAGGGGGTAGCTCTTCTTTAATGTGGGATATTGGTGGAAATTCTAGCTCCCACCAGGCCTCCACTGATGCCCCTGCCTGGGAAGGAGTAGGGCATCTTGTTACTGCTTCTCATGTGGCCTCCACTGAAGCTGTGTGTGTGTGGCCTTAATACCACAGAGCAGTAGTGAAAAATTTTAACTCTTATCTAGGATTCCTCTGACACCACCCTAGGGGGAAGAGGGAGAGTTGCTTTATCAACACTAGATGAGTGAAGGTGGAAGTCTGAGCTTCCCATATGGTCTCCATTGACACTGCTGAGGGAGGGCAGGGCTGGCTTCCTATCTGGCCATCTGTGACACCACCCTGGTAGGGAAGGAGGTGTTGGGATGCAAATGTGGCAGTCTAGGCTTTGCATTCTGAATTTGCTGGTGGGGTAGGGATGGGGTCTTAGCTTTTTTTCTGTAGTGTGTGGCTAGAGTAGTGTGTTTATTATCTACAAGTTTTTGGTCTCTGAAGGTTGCCCCCTTCCTAACCCTGTGACTAGATGGACACCTTTTCTTAGGCTTTTTTTGCTCTGTGTCCATCAGTGTTTCTGGATTGCTAGCTTCTCCAGTTTCCAGTCTGAGGTATATGAGGCAAAAAAAAACAAAAACAAAAAACAACAACAAAAAAACTCACCACCATGTCACTTTTCCAAAGTTTTAAGCTGTACTTAACAGGAGAAATAGAGAAATTTACATCTACTCCATCATTCCAGAAATGGAAGTCATCAGTTGGTTAAGATTGACTGATCAAAGATGCCAAAGTAACTCAGTAGGGAAAAGATAAGCTATTCAACAAATGGTGCTGAAACAAGTAGGTAGCAAAATCAACGTGAACCTTGGCCTTTACTATACCATATGCAAAAATCAACTAAAAATAGATCTTAGACATGAACCTAAGAGTTCCAACTATAAAATTTCTTGAAGAAAATCTAAGAGACTATAGACTGTAGATTTGGCAAAGATTTATTAGATACAACACAAAAGTCCAAATTATAAACTAAAAAAAAAAATCAATCAATCAATAAATCAGACCTATTCAAAATAAAAATACTTTTGCTCTTTGAAGACACAAATGACAAAACTAAAAAGGTAAATTGAGTCTTTGCAAAACTATACCTAACAAAAAATTTGATTTTGACTATATAAAGAACCCTTTAACTTAATAAAAAAGACAAACAACCCAATTTAAAATAAGCAAAATATTTGCACAAATACTTTAGCAGAGAATATGTACAAATGACTGATGAGAACATGAAAAGATGCTCAACATCATCAGTCATTAGGGAAATGCAAATAAGTACCACGATGAGATGCTACTACACACCCACTAGAAAGCAAAAATGAAGGAGTTTGCCTATAGCCAAATATGAGCAAAGATATGAAACAACCAGAACTCTCCATACATTGCTGATTGGAATTAAAAATGAAACAATCACTTCTGGAAACATTCTGACTGTTTCTTAAAAACTTAAATATGCACCAACCATATGACCCAGTAATTCAATTTCAAGACATTTACCCAAAAGAAACAAAAATATATACTCACACAAAGACTTGCATGCAAACATTCATAGAAGCTTGTTTGTAATGGCCCTAAACTGGAAACAACCCAAATGTCCACAAGAGGCAAAAAGATGAACAAATTGTTGTGCAACCATTCAATGAACTATTACTCGACAATAAAAATGAATGAAAAACTGGGTGCACACAACAACATGGAAAAATCTCAAAATAATTATGCTGATTTTAAAAATCTGACCAAAAATTATGTATTATATGATCCCAATCACGTAAAATCCTAAAAAATATAAACCAATCTATAGTAACAGAAAGAAGATTAGGTTGCCTGGGGATGGGAAAAATGGTTGCCAGAAAGGGGATTATAAAGGAATATGAGGAAATTTTTGTGAATAGTAGATATATTCATTACCCTGACTGAGTTTATCATATTATCAGCCTCATCAACTTGTATAATTTAATTTAAATTTGTGCAGTTTAATATCAATTTTACCTCAGAGATACTGACTACAAAATACTTAGCTCATGGGTTTGAGATCAGGATCAAATGAAAGCAACTAACTAATAGCATCACTTGATTTTTATTCTGTTCTTCCTGCACCTCCTTCTTCCCTTCCCTGGATACTAGAAATTAAGTAAGTGAAGTGCAAAGAAGACTGTTTCCCCTCCTTTTGCATGGAGTTTGACAGCAACCTGAACACCACAGACACTTCATCAAAGCTGAGCCCAACTGGGTAAGTGGGAGCATATTCATTATGCTAGTTTATAATCAGAGTCACAGAGTAAGAAAAACATTGCTGTTAGGACTTTCATTAAAGCATTGCAATTAAAGGACATTCTAGCCTTTTTCTCACTCTTAATTCCTTTCTGCTGACTTAATTTCTTTAAGTCTTTGTCTTCATTTTTCTACTCTTCCAGGTTCTGCATTCCAGTGGAATGGGCTGACCTACCCAGACCAGTGGCCCATACCAAGGAATTCACTCAAGTGGTCTTGCGACCCCCACCCAGGAACTGACTCAGCAATTGACAAGAAGACAATTTCTGCACACCTATGTTTCACTCTGAACCCAGCCAATCAGCACCTAAACTATGTTAAAAATCCTTTGTCCCAAATTACCAGGGAGACAGGTTTGAGAACTTCCTCCCATCGCTTTGCATGGCACCTGCAATACTACCTTCTTGCTCTGCTGTAATCCCTGCTGTCTCAGTGAATTGACTTCCGCTTGAGCAGTGGGCAATGAACCTGCTTGGGCTGTAACATTTTGGACAGTAATTGTTCATTATTCTCTTTGTCCAGATTTGTCCTTCCCTTTCTTTTTTCCCCCTTCCTTTGGTTCCCTTCTCTTTCCTAGTAATCATTACATGAATGTGTAGATACACTCTGACAACTGTGGAATATCAGCATGTGGGTGGGAGGAGAGTGACTCACTGGCCTATGAGTAGTGAGTTCTGAAAAGTCAGATGTATGGTACAAAGGTGAGAGTCTAATCAGCATTATTGGGAAATGATTTAATCTGATAACTGGGTTTGGCAGGTAGAGTCAACCATCCACAAACATTTGTTAATCACCTGCTTGAGATTAGGAAGGCACTGTAATAAGCTCTTAGGGAATGAAATCATAAACACTTATAGAATCTTAATATGTTCATGTTTTAATCCTTTTTTGCATCATCTGAAACCTGGAGGTTATAGCTAAAGGTGATTTATTATGACCCAGTTCCTCAGCAGAATCCAGTAACCCTATAGATCCTTAACTAAAATGTGTACTCCACAGAGCCACTGTGTCAATTTTTCTACGAAATCCCATTAATTTGACAGTGTACTACATCACATACTCCTTGGTAAAGGCAGCGTAGGTACCTCACATGGTAAAAGGCTATTGCCTCCCTAAGGTTTGCTAAAAAATCACTCACATAAGACAGATTGATTAATAGGAAGAAAAAGATATAAATTTATTTTATTTAATATGTATACATAGGAATCTTGAGAATGAAGATTCAACTCCTCAATGAGGTACAGAGGTTTTTAAAGAATGGGGGCTTGAAGGCAGAAAAACAAGCTTGGGGAGGGAGGGAGAGAGAAAGAGGCTTGACTAGCTAGCAGAGGTGGTCTTGTTATATAAATGGGACTTTATAGGTTGCAGTCCTGAGAATAGGTGATAAACATTTCTTTTCATACGTTTAAAGGTGTCAGACTCTCAGTTAATCTTTTCTAGATCAGGAAAGGGTAGACCTGGCTGCATTAATGCAGACTCTCTACAGATGTCAATTTTCCCCCACAGGAGACAGTTCTGTAGTGTTACTTCTATCTGTGAGATGCGGGCAATCATCTCAAAATATGACAAAGAAACCTATTTGGAGTAAAATATTTCTAACTTCCTTTATTACAATATTTATTGTTTAAACTGTTTAATAAATGAATGAAATTATTTAAAAGTTACTTTCTCTGGAAGGATAGCAGCAATGTCCAAGCCTAGGCTCTCTTCAGACCTTATCCTGAAATTTCTTTTAAATGATAGATAAAGGTTATATCATATGAGCACATTTAATGACTTATGGAAGCCTGGTTTACATCATTATGAAAAGCCACCAAGCAATTTCTATGTAGATTTCTGAAGCTGGCCTCAGATCAACTGTGGGAAAATATAATTCAACGGCAATCTCATCCTGATTTTGTCTATCCTAATTTAATTGAAAATTTCTTGGCCTAGAACAGTTTCTTGTTGCTTGCAGTAATGATCCAATCATTGGACATTTACTTAAATTATTTGATGATCATGTGTCAATGCTGTGCCATGCACCTGTTGCTTGTCTTTATGCATGAGGGTTAATTGGACAACTCTGGGAGAAAGGCCATAAAAACAAACTTCATGCCCTTGAAGATAAAGCAGCATCTTCGTTTCTCTATTACCCATGCCTGGTATAGTATCTGGAATGAGCAGGCACCCAATCAACATTTGGTAAAGGAGTGGGCCACCATCATGCCTATGATATATGATCATGATCTTTCCAGTAGCCTGTCTTCATGTTTCTGGTCTGGGGTTAGCGTTTGGTTCTTGTCCCCAAGCACCAAGTAGAGGCTGATTTAATAGTCTCTAGAAATGTCAACAGAAAAGAACCCAAACTCTGTAAAATAATTTAAAGTGGTTTATTCTGACCTGAACATGTGTGACCATGGCCTGGAGAGCCTCACCCAACAAGTCTTGAGCAAGTGGTCTCCCTGTAGTTGGGTTACAGTCGGTTTTATAAATTTCAGGGAGACAGGAATTACATGTAAAGTCATAAATTAATACATGGAAGGCATACCTTTGTTTGGCCTGAAAGGCAGGATATGTCAAAGCAGGGGCTTATAGGTTATAGGTAGGCTTAAAGATTTTTCGATTTATAATTGGTAAAGAAATAAAGCTTTGTCTAAAGGCTTGGAATGTTTTAAGTTAAGATAAGGAAGTCCATTAATCAGAAAGAAGCCACCGGACATATACCAGACATATACCCATACTCAAGTGATCTGTTAAATGATGATCTGCAGGTGTGGTTTAAGCTTTGTCCTATTTAGCCTTAGGCTTGTCAATTAGTTATGAAGGACATCTCCAAGAAGGGAGTGGGGCATGATGAGGCATGTCTGACCTTGCTTGGCCAGCAACTCAGCATTAGGGTATTTCTGGGGTCCCTTGGCCAAGAGGGGTCCATTCAGTCAGCTGGGAGGCTTAAGATTTTATTTTAGTTCACAGAGGTCTCTACCTATTCTGAGATTCCAGATTTGCTTTAAGACCCGCAAAGGACACCAGCAGTTCTAAGGCATAAAAACAGAAAAAGATCAAAGGGAAAATGAAAAGAATAAAAAATCAAAGAGAGAGGCCATAAGGAAGAAAGGGGAGGAAAGGAATAGCAGAGACAGGGAAAGAGAGGGTGACTGAACTAGAGAGGCAGGTGGGAAGAGGGGAAAGAGGAGAAGAAAGGTAGAAACAGGACAGACACTGTTTTGAGGGATGAGAAGTTGAACTCTGATGTTTGCAGGAGGGCATGGAAAGTCAGGGTGGAGACAGGGAGAAGCCATGGATGACTGGGGTAATGGGAGCGTCCCACTGGCTCCTAAGCAGTGTATGGTACCTTGCCAGCTCTATATTTCAGCTTTAGCAATATAGTGGACAAATGTGTCCTCTTTACCTTCGACGCCACTTACAGTCTGACCCAAATGAAACAGAGAAGAGGAATGGAACTCTTTCCTCCTGAGTTACATTTTACCAAACCTTGGCTCACAGCCCGGACCTTGGAAATAGGCCGTCTTTGATAAAGCAATGCAGCCTGCAGATGAAGAACAGACCTGAGACTCTGGGTAAACTAAAGGGGCACAAAACAAAGACAGTAGGAATCTTCAAACACACACACACACACACACACACAAACACTTGCACACACACACAACAATAACAAAAAGGACCTATCATTTCCTTCAAATAGTTCAGAGCACTGTCCTCTTAGGATAAATTAGAAAGAAGTGCATCTTGCTCCTATTTCAACTCTGCATTTGGGAGATGGAATGGCCTGCCTGAAGCTTGTACAATTAGTGATGAAAGTAGAAAAAGACATCTGACATCAGGAGTCCTCCATTATAAGCCATGTTTACTTTTTTTTGTTTTTTTCTTTTTTTTAAATTAATAAACTCTCTCTCATCAACACAAACTCATGTTTGGTTTAAAATTGCCACTATCACTTACTCACCTCATGCAAAAACTCAGAGGATTTTGAGATATCATCCTGACTTTCTATCACCACCAGGCAAAAACTACTCTCTGCTCTTGTGGAAAATGTAATCTAAATAATTGTGCTTGATAAAGTTGACATGGAAAGTATGTTGAAAAACCACCCAAGCAGACCCACTTCAATTCTGCATCTTCCTCTTGCTTCTCTGTGGAGGAAAGAAGATTCATTCTTTGAATTAGTTGCTGCTGACTGGGTCAGTACTACTCATGAGACCAAATTCTTGATTAAAGGATGGAAAGGGGAGAGAGAGAAATGTGCTGTGCTAATGACCAGCATAAAGAAATTTTATACCTTGTGAAGACTTTAACCTCTGAGATAGCTTTAGATGGTCAGGTAGTTGATTCTCATTTGATTTGTGACTTTACACAGGTGTTTTTATTCTGTCCATTGTCCACTTTCATCCAATTTAAATGTCAAATATATAATTTTCTTGCCCTACTTTTATACAAATTCAAGTCCAATCAATAAATGTTTATTAACACTCTTCTCTGTCCAACACTTTGTTGGACATATTTAAAAATACAATAATGTAAAAATGTAAATTCTCCATAAATTGATCTATGCAATCTCAATAAAAAGCCCAGCAAGTTTTTTGAAGGACTTTAATAATGTAATTCTGAAATTTAAATGGAAATGCAAAGAACCAAGAATAAGGAAGACAGCCTTAAATAAGAACAATGAGGGAGGATTACTCTTCTACATCTCATGATTGATTATTAAATCATAGTAGTTCAGGCAGTGTGATATTGTTCCACGGATAGTCAAATAGACTAATGACAAATAGGACAGAGAGGCTAAAAACAGACCAATGCATATTTAACACTTTCAATTTTGAAAAGGCGGTACAGCAAACAATGGAAAAAGGGATATTATTTTAGATAAATGGTGTTGGGCCAATTGTAGATCTTTTTGAAACAAGAATTAAAGTTGACCTCCTTATACAAAAATCAAGTTCAGATAGATTGTAGACCTGAATATAAAAAGCAATAAAGGTAATAGGTAAGAAGGTTATAAAGGAAAATATTTTTATGACTTTGGGGGTACAGGAGGATTTCTTAAACAGGACACAAAAAGGGCTAATCATAAGTAAAAAGATAATTCAAATTACATTCAAATTAAGGATGTTCCTCAAAAGGCACCATTGAGAGAGTGAAAAGGCAAGCCACAGTGACAGAAGATATTTACAATTCATTTAACCAACTCAGATCCAGAACATCAAAAGCATCTCTAACAAATCAATAAGGAAAAAAAAGTAGACTACTCAATTGAAAAATGGGCAAGTGATCTGAGATTTCCCAAAAGATGTACTGTCCTACATGGACAATAAATTTATGAAAAGGTTCTCAACCTTATTTGTGGTAATAGGGGAAATACACATCAAACCACAACGGGAAAGATGCCCAATCACCAGTGCTGGTGAGGATGCGGAGCATAACACTGGTAGAACATAAATTACCACCACTTTGGAAACTGTCTGGTATCATGACCTGAGTTAAAAATAAGCATTGGTGTGACTAGGTTGACCATAGTTTGGAGGCTCTAGCCAGATAGGACAACAGACATAAGTTGGGACTGTTCCAGGCAAACCAGGATGTATGATCACATCAACTGTGGTATATTCTCTTACCCAGCAATGCCACTCCTAGGAACACCAAGACATAGACCCAGGAAGGTGCACAGCAGCAGCATATGTAAAAGCCCAAAACTAGAACAACCTGAATGCCCATCCACTTAAGAGTGCATACATACACTGTGGTGTGTTTACACAATAGAATATTTTATAATCAGGACTAAATGAGCTGGAGTTACATGACCAATATGATGCCTCTCACACAGTGTTGAGGGAAAAAAAAGTCGGGTGTAAAAAAAAAGCACATATGGTATATTTTCAGGCAATACAAACTATAATGCAAGAAGTTAGGGCAGTGTCACTGCAGGAGACAAAATAACGCCCTCCCTAAAAGATGTCCGTACACTAATCCCCATAACCTAAGAATATCTTACCTTACAAAAGGGACTCTGCAGATGTGATTAAGGTTAAGAACTTTTAAATGGAGACTAAAAGGGCCCAATGTAATCACAAGTGTCCTTAGAAGTGAAATGAAGAGGCAAGGGAGTCAGAATCAGAGATGTGACAAGCGAAGTAGTGTCAAAGTGATGCCATGTGAGAAAGACTTGATTCGTCACTGCTGGCTTGGAAAATGAAGAAGGGGCATGACTCAAGGAATGGGGGCAGCCTCTAGAAGCTGGAAAAGGTAAGAAAACAGATTCTCGCCTGGAGCCTCCAGAAATGAATGCAGCCCTGCCAGCACCTTGATTTTATCCGTGTGGCCCATTTCAGCCTTCTGACCTCCAGAACCGTAAGATAAACTTGTATTGTTTTAAGCTATTAAATTTGTGATAATTTATTACAACAGGGCAGGGAAGAAAAGAGATTTCCTTCTGCTGTAGACTAGACCTTCTAGTCTTAGCTGAGACACCACATGACGAAAGACAGATTAACAAGAGAAAAATAAGTATAATAAATAAATAAGTGTAAGTGTATGTTAACAATGGTGAGACATTCTGAGAAATGCATTGTTAGGCAATTTTGCCATCTTGTGAACATCAGGAAGTGTTGTGTGAACATCACAGAGTGTACTTACACAAACCCAGATGGTACAGCCTACTAACATCTAGGTTACATGTATAGCCTATTGCTCCTAGGCTACAAACCTATACACCATGTTACTGTATTGAATACTGTAGGCAACTGTAACACCATGGTGAGTATTAGTGTTTCTAAACCTGTCTAAATAGAGAAAAGATACAATAAAAATGTATTATAATCATATGGGACTATCATAATATATGTGGTCCACCATTGACCGAAATGTGGTTATATGGCACATAACTGTATTAACATGAATACTTTGCGTATACATGGGAGATAACTAGGATAAAATGAGTAAATCTCAAAGAAGTATCTTAAAATTCAGGATGAAATATGATTTTCAGCTAAAAATAAAGAAAGAAGGGTGTGAGGGAAGCCAGTTATGGTGAAGTGACCAGGAAGAGCAAGAATAAGGTTTGTTACGCAGATTTAAGTCTGTACCTCCTCCACTGGTAAGAGGCTCTAGTGATGTAGTCACTCACTTTGTGGTGGGAGACACCCTTACAAATGGAGGTTTCCTTTACAGATGTAAATTTCCCTTAGGAAGTTTACTTCTACTCTGTTTTCAGACCTTCTCCTATCTCTTCAGTTTCTCAAAATAACCCTTACACCAAAAAGGCATATTTTGGGGTGGCATATTCTGGTCTCCTACAAGAGCAATAGTGCTACTCCTGTAAGTGCTCCCTAGGAGACACTTGTTGACTCATACATTTATTTTGTATGTGCTTTTCTGTGTGTCATAGCATGTATACACACACACTCATACACACACGTTCTGCAGGGGGGAACCTACTTAACAAATCAAAGCATCTCTCTAAGCCCCCACTTTGATATGTCCCACCTTTTTGGGCCAAACCGATGTACACCTTCCATGTATTGATTTATGATTTTATCTGAAATTTCTGTCTCCCTAAATTGTGTAAAACCAAACTATCACCCAATCACCTCGGGACGAGTTACTCAGGCTTCTTGGGTTTATGGATTCCCCAGGCCATGGTAACTCATATTGGCTCAGAATAAACCTCTTTAAATTATTTTACAGAGTTTGGTTTTTTCCCATTAACAACTTACAGCCAAGTGTTTCCCAAGTATCCCCCTAGTGTGCCACTGAATGGCCTCACACATTCCACAAAATGGCCATGTCTACCCTATTGCTGCTGCTGTGAATCAGTTATATGTGGATGGGAGTATATAGGCTGAAAACATCATTGCATTTACTATCATGGTAAAAAAATCAAGAGAAAGTTAAATGTACAGTAATTTTTAAAAGTCAATAACATTTAAACTATAATAATATAGGGTGAGGGAAAAGAAGAACCTTATGCTATAATATTTCCATTCCATAGTTTCAATTAAGTAAACCATACATGTCTAAAACTCAAAGCTACAAAAGAGTGTAATTGAAAAGAGTTATATGCAAGTTAGGAGATTATAGATGATTAATTTTTTTCATTGTTGACACATCCCTTAATTCTATTATATTGATTTTACAGTTAAATAAAGAGGATTTATTGCTTTATAAGGAGATCTCATCATAAGATTCTTTTTATTCTAAGTACTCTATTTGCAAAATAATTCAATTGCAAGCAATTTAATTTTTAAAAAAAGAGTGAGTGAGTAGTGCATACCTCACATGCCATAAGGGGTACTTTCTTTATGAAGAAAGAACCAGACAGGGATGAGATGCTGGTCATTGCACCATTGGCTGTTTAATTCCAGGGCTTAAGTACCTTGTTCAGGATTTGGGGTAAGACATCTGCTTGTCTTGGCTTGATCTGTTTTATTTTTGGTGTTCAAAAGAGAATTGAGACTGTATAATCTGGGACCTGCATAGAAAAGAATGTGCTTTTTTTGCCAGCAATGGAGCTAGTGAATTTTCTTTAAAGGACTCCAGGCCCAAAGGAAAAAAAAAAAACTCCTCTTCAATATACAGTGCATGCTCAAACTACGCAGTAGGTTGTAAAGGGAGAAGAGGATACTGTAGACTCAAGTCAGCAGACTTGCTTTTTAATGCACACACAGCTTCATAAATATGTCGACACTGTTTTCTGCAGGGAATGAAGCCAAGGGAAGTTTCCACAGTCTGTCTGTTCACCCTCTCTATTTAGTCGCCGGGCATTGTTTTTTGTTGTTGTTGTTGTTGACTGTGTTGTGGCCAATGGCATGATTACCTTAGGGAAATTAGGGGCATAATGCGGAGGATGGAGAACTAATTGGCCCATATGTGAGCAAAATGCCTACTGCCAGCTTCTTCCTAATAGCTGGAAGCAAGACCACAAATCAAAAAAATAAAAACAAAGTTCAGGAATCTTGAGCTCTTCTTAAAAACAAAGACTAAGGAAAAACAGTGGTAGCTTAATGGGCGGCAGTCAACTATTTTACCTATGGGGATATCTTTCTTAGAGGAAGATTCAGTTGAGATCAGAGCACCTCCATACCTAACAGGATCTTGTGAAAATGCAAGCTCAGGCACCCTGAAAGCAGCCTCTCAATTGTGCTGGGCACACAGCAGGAGCTCAAAAAGTGATCATCATGCTAAACCGAACAGAAATGTTAAGAGTATCATATCACTGCTTATGGAAAAAGTAAAACTTTTTTAAAAATAGGCTTTATACAGAAAGAGAAGATGACCTGCAAGAAAGGCGTTTAAGATTTATGAGGGAGAAGCTTGTGAGGAACAAATCAGCAAGGACAAAGCACATGGCTGAGTCAGTCCTGCTGTCCAGTGGGAGCTCATATGGAAACACCGACGGGGAGCTGTGTTAGATGCCCCCACCCCATGCATGAACACCAAGTACCCCAAATACCATACACCCTAGCCTGGCCAGCCCCTGCTCACTCAGAACCTACTGAGGAGGTCTGCCAAGCCTGTCTCTTTAAATCCAGCTCCGGATTCTCCCGAGAAGCCTAGCCTATTTCTGCTAAAGGCCTGCTGGTGTCTTTTCTTCTAACTCCAGGCCAGCAAGAGTCATCTTTTTGCAATGCAAGAAAAGGTCAGGTGGAGACCTGCCTTCTCTTTGACTCTCTTTTCAAAGGAAGGAAACAAATGGGTAGGATGAAATGGGCCCAGGGAGAAAGCAGAAGGCTTATCCATCAAGCTGTTTTGCTCTCTTTAGTGGAATAGGTTTCAAATAGCTTGCTAAAATAGGAGTTGGTTGTGCCACATCTAGGTTATAGAGTTCATGTGTTTTAAGGGGCCAATTTAAAATTCTATAACCACCTGAAAATGTGAACAGAAAGGAATCCATTTTTCTCACAAGCCCCAGAGACCTTATCATCCCTTGCTTTTCATCCACATTTAGCTAGAAGGGAATAAATTTATTTCTGAAATTTCAGGGGTGGTGCAACCCACGAGGAAGCACTTGGAACACAGATTAGTGGACAACAGACAGTAAATTTAATTGTGTGTGGCTTGTTTCCTCTGGAAAATGGAAAACATGTACAACACTCTTGGGTTATGCCTGGTTGATTATTGCATCCATCTAAGCTGACTGTGGTCCCAAAAATGTACCAGATCTTAAAGGGCCTGCAGAGACAGCCAGAGGCAACAAAGGTGCAACGGACTGGTTAGGAAATAAAGACAAGAGTTCAGAGAAAGGATGGGTTGTGTGAGTGGAGGTGGGTGTTGAACCTAGCAAGGGCAGATCTGCGACTCTGCTGATACCCATTTCCCTGCCCATGCCTGCCTGTGAGTCCCTGATCACCCTGCAAAGCTGAATGGGGGCTACAGAGGTGCTGCAGGAGAGAGGCACCCCTACCCCAACCCTGGCCTTGCCAGAGGAGCTGCTTCTTTCCCCAGCCCACCTGGAGTGACTTCTGCCTTCTCACTGATATTTTATTTACCATGAATTTTCTTTGTTTCCTTCCCAAGATTCGATAAGTTGTGTAACACAGGAAGGTTCTTTATACCTCTTGGGAGGAGTGTCACAACCAGTGTGGTAGGAGGTCAGAAGCAAGTGGAATCTGACAATAGACAGGGGCACAGTCCTGAGCAATGATGACAACAAAAACATCAACTAGGTTAGAGGCAAAGGGGGCTGTTTTCTAGGGGGTTCTCAAGGGTGAAGATCAATGGTGCAAGGCCACTAAAACTTGATAAAATCTTGATTAAGAAAAAGAAAAAAATGGATAAAGATACATATTTCTGTAATGTGATGCTAAAGTGGTAATGCTTTTATCAGTTTCAGCTGAAAAAAAAATAGAATAGATGGCAAATGCCCTTGTAATCTAGACTGGAAGTGCTAAAGCACCAATACTAAATTTACTAAGTGATTTAAAACCAGTTCTGCCAGCAGGAGTCCCCTGCCTTTCTCTAGGCTACGAATCTGTGCAAGTGATGGCAGGGAGAGAGCATTCCTTGAGGATGATGAGTGCTTCTCTCTCCCCCACGGTGATAGGAAGGAGTTTTGTCTCCCTCACTTGTGCCAAGTGAGAGGTGCTTTGAGGAGAGCACGTGGAAGGCACGTATATTCCGGAGTCTGGGAGCTAAAGGACTCACACGTGCTTTCCAAGGTGAGACCACAGAGGAGAGCGAGAGGTTCCATGGGGAGCATCTCTACTCCTCCAATGTGCACCTGTCCTGGGACCACGCATGGTACCTGCAGAGAGAACTGACGTGAAACCACCTGAAGGAGGCTTTGCCCAAGCAGGCCACCTGGAGCGGCAAAATGACCCACAAGAGGAGGGTAGAAGAGGGAACTGAGAGGCCCAGGGACCAAGAGCTAAAAGTGGCCAGCTTACAGAAGCAGATTCTGCATCACAAGATGCCCAGGGAACTCTTCAAAATAATCCACAAAATCACTCAAGAGAGAGTCAGCAGGGTACCTGTCACCTAGAAGGCCCAACACCAAAATGACAACTGCAGCAGGCAAGCTGTGCCTCTTCCATTTGTCCTGGGAGCCACTCTGGAGGGGCCAGAAAGGACAGCTTGCAAAAGAGGAGGCGAGCCCTGCGCATGCTGCAGCCTCCCAAGCCTCAAGCCAGCACGGGCTCTGACCTCACAGAGCTGATTCCTACACAGCACTGGACATTCTAATCACTGAAATGAAACTGTTCTGGCTGTGGCCAGAGAGTATATTCTGACAGGAACAGGTTCCGCTCTTCCCAGCAACAGAAATGCGTGGGCAGTGAAATGTTCAAGCCTAATCATCAGACTTGAGAACTGTAAGCCCAGGAGTGAGTTATCATACGCAGTAGTCAAAACAGAATAATGTCTCGCTCTCTTTGGAACATACTTGGTAAGGATCATAAACTGGGTAGTTTGGTTTTTCTTTTCTGATGGGAATTGCACAAAATGGTATTGATCAGAATCCTCATATTTGTAGGCTTCTTTTAATCAATACTGCAAATAGTGAGGTACATGTATACATGGAGTTGCATGTTTTATGCATTCCAACTACTACTAATAAATACAAACGTAAATAAATCAGAAGAAATGCTGAATTATCTTTCTAATCTCTCTCCACACATGGTATTACAAAATGAATCAAAGAGCATGCCGTCAAAAAATGCAGCAAGTAAGTATGATGTAGATATGACAGGGCGTTAATAAAAATAGGATATTGTTTTCCTGGATTTTGTGATATTTTTCAGCTGCTTATAATTGGTAATTTTTGGGGATTTATTTTCTCATTCTAAAACAAATTCCCTGGTTTTGTATTTGTAATCTTCTATTCCTTGTGTTAATGAGGATAACAACAACTGTATGAGCTTCAGGCTTCCCAAAACTTGGATCCACCCTGATTAAAAACACTATAGCAACACAAGGTATTAACTTATACATTTTCCAATAAAGGAAAGATATCACCACTCAACAGAGGAATATGCTTTGACCAAAACATCTCCAACCTTCTGGGCTGATAGGTAGGCGCTGGCCTTTACCCTTGGCAGGAAAAACCTGCATCCCAGGCATTGCTGTGTGGTAAGATGTATCTTTACAGTCCATCAGGGCAGCTGCGTATGGGTTAAGTTAGTATACTATTTCTTCACACTCAGCCACACACACACCAAGCTATAGTACAATTCTATCGAATGCTTTAATTAGAAACGGACTGTTAGCTTATTTTCCTGCAAACTCAGCATTTTCAAAAAATGAAGACAAAGCTTCATTTAAATGGATAGAATTATCTAACATATAAAAGGTGGGGATACAGAGAGACTGTTCTATTACATTTCTCTTGACCTTTTTCTTTTTTTAAACAAAATATTCCTTTCTATATTGCTGCTAGAGCTAGAACCACTTAACAATCTCCTGCATCAATGTTCCACGTAGCCACCAGACTTGTTGAAGGAAAACTTTTCATTGTGGTACACAGTGGTGAGCAGGCCTGGGACAGTCCTACTTCAAAAAGGCAAAAATGATCATGGACCACTCGCAACCTAATCAATGTAGGATCAAAATGAATAAATGCCAGAGGAACCATGGGAGCCCCAGCATAGTTAATGTACTTCTTTCTCCATAAAGACACCTTGGAGCCTTTCCAACATTTAATTCCATACTAACTTTTTGAGCACTTCCTCATTGCCAGGCATGAACTCACCAGTAGGTAACACAGGAATAAGCCAGGAGGGCTCTCTCTCCATCCCCAGGAAATGCTTGGCCAAGGACAGAATGTGCTTCTCCGCCACTGTTGCTTCTGAATCATTGGGAAGCAGCCTGCTTTAACAATGATTGGGTGAGATGGTGCAGCTCTCATACACATAATTTGGTAAAGGATTGAACAGGACAAGATGATCTCTCTTTTTTTTTTAGAGATAGCATCTCACTCTGTCACCCAGGCTGGAGTACAGTGGCATGATCATAGCTCGTTGCAGCCTTGAACTCCTGGGCTCAGTGAGCCTCCTACCTCAGCCTCCCATGTAGCTGTGACTACAGGTACATGCCACCATACCTGACTAATTTTAAAAAATTGTTTTGTAGAGATGGGGTCTCTATATATTGCCCAGGGTGGTCTTAACCTCCTGGCCTCAAGAAATCCACCCACCTCAGCCTCCCAAAGTGCTGAGATTACAGGTGTGAGCCCCCGTGCCCAGCTGGACCAGATTATCTTTAAATATCCTTTCAAGAGCCCATGGCTTATCACTCTTTCCTAACATTGTTTCTGGCTGTATTTTTAAATTTGTTAAATAGTAATATATTTATTTTAAAATTTCTTGGAAAAATATAACTAGCCCGCCAAACCGGCGAATTCAAAGATATTATATAATCCTTTTTCTAAAGGAATTTGATGATTTAAATGAAAGAATTAAGTAACCATGGGTGGATATCAGGTGGTACATAGGTATTGTAAACAATCATGTGGGTGGTACAAGAATGACCGAGTTACAGTAAACAATGAACAATTGGAGTCAGCCTGGGTTTATCAGGGACATTTTTCAAAAACTTTTAAATTTATACATGGTAAAATTCACTTTTGGGGGTTAGAGTTAAATGAGTTTCTAAAAATATTAATATATAGATTCTTGTAACCACCACCACAGACCATATACAGGAAAATTCTGATACCCCAAATAGCCTCTTCTTACTGACCCTGAGTATTTAGACCCTCACCTTACCTCCAACCCCTGGAAACCACAGATCTCAAATACCATATAATAGAATAGTACACTTTGCAGTATTTTGAGACTGCCTTTTCCAGTTAGCATAATGTATTTTAAGATTCCTTTATGTTATTCTAAGTTTCAATAGTTCGTTCCTTTTCATTGGTGAGTATCTTTCCACTGTGTGGATGTACCACAGTTTGTTTAGCTAGTCATATATTGAGAGACAATTGAAATGCTTCCAGACTGGGGTGTTTACATTTATTATCATACTACTATAAACATTCACAAACACATTTTTCTGTAATTTTTGAGTCACATTATAAGTGTATTTTTGACTTAAAAAATTTCATAGATTTCATACTTTAGTGCAGTTTTAGGTTCACAGAAAAACTAGGCAGAAGGTACAGAGTTCCCATACACCCTCTGCCCCTACACCCATGGGCAATCTCCCTAGTTTTAAACATTCCCCAGGGAATGGGGCATTTGTTACAGCTGATGAACTTACACTGACACATCATTATTACCCAAAGTCTATAGCTTATGTAAGGGTATACTCTTGATGTTGTATATGTTTAACTTTTTAAGAAACTTGCAGAGTAACTATACCATTTTGCATTCCCATCAGCAGGCTCCAGTTGCTCCACATCCCTCCCAGCACTTGATATTGTCTGTATTTTTTATTTTCTCCATTGTAATATATACTTAATGGTATCTTATTGTGGTTTCAATTTGCATTTCCTAATGAATAATGAGTTTGAATATCTTTTCATGCATTTAAAATTTTTTAACTTTTTATTTTTGTTCCAGAATCCTAGCCAGGATTCTATATTATATTTATTTGTTATTTCATCTTATTCTTTTATAGTCTGTGACAGTTTCTCAGTCTTTTCTAGTTTACCTTGATCACTTGGTTAAGTTTATGCCTTCTAGATTTTTCCACTGTAAAGTTGCTGTCTTTCCCTTTGTAGTTGATAAGTATATTGAGGGAGATATTTTGACACTATACAAATCCTCAACACTTCTCAAACTTATGCCACTAACTTTAGCATCCATTGGTGGATCTTGTATATAATATTTAATTCTGTGATATTTGCCTAATGGTAGTTCTCTATGTCTCTCTTTCTGTCTACATTGATTAACTGAAATTCTACTGTGAGGAAGAGCAGCCTCTTCTCACCCATTTATTTATTGATTACATATCTATTTATATTAGCATGGAGTCATGAATATTTATTTTGTTCTATGGATTAGGTGAAAAAAAAACCAACATTAGTAATTTTCATGGAGAACGATCTCAAACAACACATTCTGATCACAATACAATAAAAATAAAATTTACTTAAAATAAAAAATAGAAAGAATATTCGACTTGGAAATTTAAAAAACTAGGAGCCAACTTAAAGGCATCTCCTATTGTGATAGCTGAAACATTTTGAGCAACAAAATAAACAATGATAATACTAGATTTTAACACATAGAATAAAATAAAATAGTCATGAGTTCAAACTGATATAAATAATCAAATAAACAGATGGGAGAGAGGTCAGCTCTCCCTCGTAACAGGATTTCAACTAATTAATGGGGATATAAAGAGAGAAATCCCTCACTTTCTTTCACTAAATGTTTTAGAGATATTGCTCCACTGTTGCCTTGCTTTGTATGTTGGTTTTGAAAAGTTTGTTGCCAGTCTAATTCTTTCACTTTATAAATTTATTTGTCATTTCCCCCTGCAGATCTTTAGGATTTTATCTTTAACATCTAGCGTTACTTACTAGGAACTGCCTCAGAGTTGATCATTCTTGTTAATTTTCCCAGGTAGCCAGTCAGTCTTTTCAATGTATAGATTCAGGGTTTTTTTGTTTTGGTTTGGGTTTTTTGGTGCCTGGCAGGGGCTGCGGTCAGGTAGTGCCAAGCCCCAGCTGGGCTAGATTCAGGTCTTTTTCTGATTCCAGAAGCATTTCTTGGATTATAGTTGTAAATATTAGTTCTGCTCTGTTGATTTGTTTAACTTCTTCAGGGACTTCAACAATAGGAATATTATTCCTTCTTTGCCTGTTTCCAGTTCCCCTACTTTCTCTCCCACTTGTGAGTTTTTTCGTTCTGTCACTTTTATTCTGCTGCCTGCCTTTCTGTTGTTCTCTGATGCCCCTGGTTACATCTGCATTTGAGTCTACTCTTCCTTGGGCATTTTGTCATTCAGTTTTCCTTTGGTTGGCCCGGTAAATGGTGGATACTTTGAAATTCCTTTCCTGCAGATATATCCAGTTACTTTTTAAGTATTTCCAGACTTAGGACAGATTTAATCCCTCTGGTGGTGTCCCCCTGTCTGGTGATCTCCCTCAGAACCTCTTGTCTGCCTCCTGTGTCTCCCTGATTCATCCTGGTCTGTCTGACTGAATTCTACATGTTTCTTTTGCTCCCAATTACAGTACCGGTTTCTAAAATGTAGAGACTGTGGCTGTTTCTGTTTCTCCTACAGCAGCTCGTGCAGTTTTATGCATAACGTTCAGACTTTTAAAAAGCTTCTTTGGAATTACTTACTTATGGAGATGGTCTCTAAAATTTCTTGATTCCAAGTGAATAGGCATTCCCTCTGTATTTCTGCTCTCTACTATAAGAAAAGTATAACCAACTGAAAATATTGTCCCTGTGGAGTTAACAGAAGCATGAAGTGTTCTGCCAGCTTGGGGAAAAAGTAGATGAAAGGTGAGATCAGGTCCTGGAGGATTTTGTTTTGATAAAAAGCTAAGATTATTTTTACCTTCTCTTCAGCCTGGACCTCAAGTTGAAAGAATCACAAAGAATATCAGAAACCATTTATATGGAGAGAAATTTTTAAAATAAATCTTCACTAGATTTTTCTGAAAATGAGATCCTGGTAAGTAGCTGGTATTTTCTTGTCCAACGTCCTAAGTCTCTGCTCATACAGAGTTGAAAAGCCTGAGTTGGAAGAGAAATATTTTTTACAAGTGGAAGTTTTTAGTAACATACTTCAGTCTTTCCTGTGTGGTCCCCTGGCCATGACTACACACTGAAATGTGATGGAATGAGAGGTAAATTTCTGCTCCAAACCCATTTCCCACGAAACCCCCTACTTTGAATTCTCATGAGCAAGTTCCACCTCTTTTTTCATTCTATTTTTAAAAATACTTAAATCTATACTTCTAAAATAAGATTCAGGCCAAAAATAAACTAGGAAGAAACTCGGGAATAGAAAGTTTATAAAGCTATTACTGGCTCTTGTACATGGAATTTAATCTTCCATAATCTGAAAAGCTGTTAGATTCATAGATAATTTCATCAACTTTATCCTGGGAAGTGAAGCTGTTAGCACAGAGTTTCTTAACATCCTTTACAGCTATTTTCTGGAACTTCTTGTTTCCTTGGCAAACAAGAAGGAAAAAGGAAGGAAACGAATTTAAAAACATGGGCATTTTAGATATAGGCCAGGGATCATTGAAATTTGATGGAAAACATAGGTGGAATGATATATGACATGACCAGCTGACTGGAAGAAACTTCTGTGATTGCAAGATTATTTTAAAAGATGGAAACTAACTTTTATTCAGTACTCACTATATTCTAGGCACCGTGCTATGCCTTTACCCTTTCCTCTCCTGAAAGAAAACGAACAACTGCCTCACATTTTGAAGCATATAATGGTTGGCAGACAATTCCTCGGGTGTCTCTTGGGTTTCTGCATAGTTTGAAAACAAAGGGAACCTCATCGTTGGGAACTATCCTTTGAAGGGTGTTTGTGTATAGCCTTGGAAGATGGAGATAGGTTAATCAGATTTGCTGTCCAGTGTAATAACAACATCTCCCTCCAGAGCAAAGGTCAGGTAAGCTTAGTGCCTTGTATAAAAATTTTGAGTTCCCTAAGCTCCTCCACCATAACTCAAGCCACTGGATGTAGAAGCCATTGCCTTTGCTCTCTTTGTGTTGCCCCGTGGGAAATGGGGCTTGGAGGACTGGTGAAATGCTGACACTGCTCATGCTGCTGTTGCTGTGAGTAGTAATGTCCTTTGCCTCTGGCCCAGAAATCATGTCGTCTTTCAGCATTCATGAAACTGTAGCAGACTAATTTGTTAACTTGCAATTGCAATAAATTGTTAGACCTCTTACAGTTCTTGACAATAATATCATTCTCATTTTATAGGTAAGAAATTGAGGCTAACAAAGCTAAAACACAATGGGGTAACAAATTATACCTAAGACTTTTGTCTCCAATGCCACCAAAAGCTGCCTCCTCTCAGTGCTGAGATTATGGGTGATTTTTATTTTCTCTTTACATTTTCATCATTGTCTGTTTTGACAATAAGCATGTTATTTTTAAATTAAACTTTTTATTTTGACATAATTATAAATTCACATGCAATTTGCCATGAAACACTACAGAGAGATCCTGTCTACTACTTCTTTAGTTGCCCCCAGTGGTTGTAGCATCTTGCAAAGCTACAGTACAACCACTTCACATCCATTAGGATGACAACTATAAAAAAATTTAAAAAACACACAAAAAACCCCACAAACAAACAAAACCCAAGAAGTTGGCTAGGACGTGGAGAAATTGGAACCTTTGTGTAGGTTCCTGGTGGGACCTGGTGGGAATGAAAAATAGTGCAGCTACTATGAAAAAAAAAAGTATGGCAGTTTCTCAGAACTATAGTACAACCTCACAAACAGAACACTGGCATCAATACAGCCAAGACACAGAACATTTGCCTCACCAAAAGGATCCTCTGTGCTAACCTTTTACTGCAATAGATCTTTCCTCCCACCTTGACCCTCTCTCTAACTCCTGGCAAACAATCTCTTTTCGATTTCTGTAATTGCATTTTAAGAATGTTATATAAATGACATTGTACGGAATGTATCCTTTTGTGATTGGCCTTTTTCACTCAGCGTAATTATCGGAGTGATTTATCTCTGGAGATTCATCCAATTTTTTCGCTATATCAACAGTTCGCTCTTTCTTACTGCACAGTAGGATTCCACAGCATGGATGCTCCCCAGTCCGTTTAACCATTCACCCATTGAAGGACATCTGAGCTGTTTTCAGTCTCTGAGTATTACAAATAAAGCTGCTATAAACATTTGTGTATAGATTTTTGTATAGAATAGGTTTTCATTTTTCTTGGATAAATGTTCAGGAGTGTAAATGCTGAGTGTTATGGTAGCTACACGTTTAGTTTTTGAAGAAACTGCCAAAGTGTTTCCTTTAGAGGCTGTATTACTTTACGTGGCCACAAACAATATCTGAGAGATTCAGTTTCTTTGCAGCCTTGTATCTTCACCAGCATTTGGCATTTTACATTTTTTTTAGCCATTCTGATAAGTGTGTAATGATATTTCGTTGTAGTTCTAGTATGCATTTTCCTAGCAGCTAACAACATTGAATACCTTTTCATATGCTATCTGCCATCTGAATATCCTCAGTGAAATGTTCCTTTATCATTTTTGCATTTTCATATTGGATTGTTGTTATTTTCTGTTGAGTTTTGAGAGCTCTTTATGTGTTCTAGATATGAGTCCTTTGTCAGCTATGGGGTTTGAAAATGTTTTCTCCAAGTCTGTAGCTTGTCTTTTAATTCTCTTAACAAAATCTTTCACAGATAAGAAACAGGTTTTAAATTTGATGAAGTCTAGTTTATGAATTTTTCTTTTATGGATCTTGCTTTGGTGTCAAGTCTAAGAATTCTTTGCCTAGCCTTAGATTCCAAACATTTTCTCCTATTTTTATCTAAAAGTTTTATAGATTTATGTTTTATTTTTAAATCCATATTCCATTTTGAGTTTGTTTTAAGATAATATGTGAAATTTAGGTTAAGATTCACTTTTTTGCCTATGAATGTTCAATTTCTTCAGCCATTTGTTGAAAACACCATCTTTCCTCCATTGAATTGCTTTTGCACATTTATCAAAAGAGTTGGCTGTATTTCTGGGTTCTCTATTCTGTTCCATTGACCTATGTGTTTATCCTTCTACCAGTACCACACAGTCTTGATTACTATAGCTATATAAGGAGTATTGAAATTGTATATACTGATTCTACTCACTTTATTCTTCTTTTTAAAAATGTTTTAGCTGGCCTAGTTCCCCTGATATTTCATATAAATTTTAAAATAATTTTGTCTATATATACAAAAAAAATCTTGCTGGGATGTTGACAGGAGTTGTGTTAAACCTGTATATCAATTTGAGTAGAACTGATATTTTTATTAATATGTCAACTCTATTCAATGAACATGTCTTTCCATTTATTGAGATTTTCTGATTCTTTTCATTGGCCTTTTATAGCTTTCAGAATAGAAATCCTGTATATATTTTGTTAGATTTACAACTAAGTACTTCATTTTTTAAAAAGATTATAAATAGTATTGTCATGTGTTCATTGTTAGTATATGGAAATATAATTTATTTTAGCATGTTGATTTTGCATCCTGTAACCTTGATGAATTCACTTATTACTTCTGGGAGATGTGTGTGTGTGTGTGTGTGTGTGTGTGTGTATTCATGGGGATTTTCTATGTAGACTATCATTTTGCTGGTAAATCAGAACAGTCTTATTTCTTTCTAATCTACATACACTGAGGAAAAAAATTGCAGAGGACACAAACAAATCAAAAAACATATCATGTTCATGGATTGGCAGAACCAACATTGTTAAAATGTCCATACTACCCAAAGTGATTTATAGATTCAATGCAATCCCCATCAAAATACCAACATCATATTTCACAGATCTAGAAAAAATAATTCCATGCTTTGTTTGGAACCAGAAAAGAGCCTGAGCAGCCAAAGCAATGTTAAGAAAATGGAACAAAGCTGGAGGCATCATATTACCAGACTTCAAACTATACTACAATGCTATAGTAACCAAAACAGCGTGTCTCTACAAAAATAGAGACATAGACCAATGGAACAAAAATAGAGAACCCAGATATAAAACCACCTACCTAAAGCCAATTGCTCTTTGACAAAACAGACAACAACATACACTGGGGAAAAGAAGGCTTATTCAATAAAAGGTGCTGGGAAAATTGGATAGCCACATGTAGAAGAATGCAACAGGACCTCTATCTCTCACCACTCACAAAAATTAATTCAAGATTTAATTACTTAAATGTAAGGCATGAAACTATAAGAAATACAGAGAAAAAGGTAAGAAAAACTCTTCTAGATATGAGGCTAGGCAAATAATTTATGAATAAGATCCCAAGGGCAATCACAGCAACAACAAATATAAATAAATGGGATTCGATTAAACTAAAAAGTTTCTGCTCAGCTAAGAAAATAATCAACAGAGCAAATGGGCAACCTACAGAATGGGAGAAAATATTCACAATCTATACACCCAGTAAAGGGCAAATAACCAGAATCTATGAAGAGTTCAAGCAGATCAGCAAGGAAAAAAAAAAACATTAAAAAGTGGGCAAAAGCCATGAACAGAAGCTTTTCTAAAGAAGATAGATAAATGGCCAATAAACATATAAACAATGCTCCACTTCACTAATCATCAGGGAAATGTAAATTAAAATCACAATGAGATATCACCTTACTCCTGTTAGGATGGCTTTTATTAAAAAGTAGAAAAATAATAAATGCTGGCATGGATGCAATGAGAAAGGCACGCTTATACACTATTGGTAGAACTGCAAATTAATACAACCTCTTAGAAAACAGCATAGAAATTCCTGAAAGAACTAAAAGTAGACCTACCATTTGATCCAGCAATCCCACCATTTGGTATCTACCCAAAGGAAAAGAAGTGTTTATATCAAAAAGACACCTACACTTGAATGTTTATTACAGCACAGTTTGCAATTGCAAATATGTAGAATCAACCCAAGTGCCCATAAATTCATGAATGGATTACTAAAATATGGTATATATATACTATGGAACAATAGCCTTAAAAAAGGATGACTTTTGTAACCATTTGGATGGAACTGGAGACCATTCTCCTAAGTGAAGTATCTAAAATGGAAAAACAAACACCACACATACTCATTATTAAATTGGAACTAACTGATGAGCAGACACGTGCACAGAGTGTGATCCCTGGGCCATGTTGAAGAGAAATTATTCTGACACTTGTTAAGACTATTGTCATGGAGAGAGAGCTTGAACTCAACTCCAAATACAACAGGGACAAGTGGGAATTTATAGCCTAAGAGCAGAGTGAAGGAGTGGATGGCAGGCTAATAAGAGGAACTTGGGTAGGTATCAAGCAGGGGAGGGAAGAGGAACCTGTTTAGATATCAATGGTGAGTAAACTGATAACAGGATTTCTTGCGAGACAGACCAAAGACAGGACTCAGGAAGAGGTTTAGTTGAAAAAAGGGCTCAGAGGAACCTCACTAAAGTTGGTAAAGGAGGGAATCCTTGTCAGGTAGGGGCTTTGCCGGCCTATGCCAGCGTTCAAGCAGTTCAAAAATACTACAAGGGAAGTATTTTCCCATCTGACATTTAGTGGATGGCTCTCCACCCTCCTGCATGACTTGTAGGCAGAATGTGCAACCTGTGCAAACCAGGGACTCTGATCACTCTCCCCACTTATAGGCAAACTGCTGTATTCAAGATGTCCTCAGGCACCAACAACTCCCTTCCCCACCCTGAGCTCAAGCTCTCTGCTCCTGAAGTCTCCCCCATCTCACATGGCACTCAAGTGCCAAGTAGGTGCTATCTCAAGCCAGCCAGGCTGGTCTCTGCTCACTGCTCCTCTATTTCACCCCAAGACAGCTCTGGCCCTCTGGCTTCTAACAGGTCTTCCTGCCTTCCCCAGAATATTCATCCCCCAGGGGGTTTTGTTCTGTTTTGTTTTTTTAAGGAGGCTCCCTCCATGGAGGAAGGCAAAACTAAGAGAAATGTCTCTATTCAAGGCCTTTGTTCATTTTTTAACCAGGTTTTGTTTTTTTCCTCTTGAGTTTTAGAAACTCCATACATGTTTGGAAATTAACCCCTTACCAGATACATAGTTTGCAAATATTTTCTCCCAATTTGTAGGTCACATTTTCACTTTGTTGATTGTTTCCTTTCCACAGTTACAGAAGCTGTTTAGTTTGAGGTACCTAATTATAAATTGAAATGGGGCACAGGAGTAACCCATCTCTTAGGTATGCTGAAGAAAGCTCTGACTCCAACATTTCTGAGATTTGAAGTGGACATGGCCACTTCATGGTTCTGTGTCTGATAGGTGGGGTCTCCCGTGTATGTTTCCCTCTCTGGGCCTCCTTTCTCCATTGTAACAAATTTCTCGTCCCTCCCTGGGTCCCAGGCCTGAAGGGAGACCAATGATGACGTGAGGACAGTGGCAGACTTGGAGTATTAGGAGGAAGTTGTAATACAAAGTTTTTAAAGAAAACTACCATTTGAACTAATCCTACCCCCTCCCTCCCAAAAAACCCAGCCATTGCCTCCTAAGCAGCCTTCACATTCCCATTCTCTAAGATGCATCAGGGCTAATGCATCACATGAGGAAAAGGAATTTGATAGGCTTCGGGGCACTTACCACTCCAAAGTCACCATCATGAGCGTCACTTCTGGAGCAGGTCAGAAACATCCAGGAGAGTCAGATGCACGTGCTCGTGCATTGACGTCAAGCATGATGAGGGCGCATGGCACAGCCTCTGTGAGGGAGCACAGCAGAGCCATGGATCTCCCCAGAGCAGCAGGATGTTCAGGAAGCAACTGGCTGCACAAGGGGGACATGCAGTGAGGCTGGGGTAATTAGTAGACAATTTCCAAGTCAAGCTTTGTCCACTGTTACGGGACAAATATTATCACCATAATACACTAGCATTAATAAGCTAATAAACACCACATGCACCAGATTGTATAACAAGAAGCTCATTGGAGCAGACTCCAAGCTCAAGCCTTGAGTTGGGCCCAGGCCTCAGACAAAGGTGGGAATTTGAAGATGGACTTTGAGTCAACTTCCTCTATTGTCATGGAAAGCTCTGAATAAAATATTTACTGCAGGCATCTAATTCAAATTTAATTATCTTTTCCAACAAATGCAGCCTGGATTTGACAGGCAACAGAAAGGCAAGTTAATTACGGGCATCTGCTTATTAGCATATTCTTCCCATAATTACCTCAGTGCTACCATTCGCAGCTGTGCCAGCTCCACAGGTGCAGTGCCAAGGGCTCCGGAGGGCACTTCTGCCGCAGGGTGAGAGAAGCAAGAAGAAAAAGGTCCATTTGGTTCTCATCTTGGGGTCAATGGCAATGCGTAGGTGCACAAACATGTGCTTCTGCCTGGCAACAGTCCTTGAAGAGGATGCTGTTCTCATGTGCCGGTGTGGCCAGAGGATGGGAAGTCATCTTCAACTGCTCATGCTTGCAATACCCTGAGAGCTAACATGTGCCTGTTCTCCCAGGTACCAAAGAAAGCCAGTCTCATTGGTCACCTGTGCTCCGCATTTGATCATTTGCTTATAAATAGGCCAACCCACAGCTCTTCAACCCTCTTCTTGCTAGATCTTTTGATGGAAACACACACATGCACGCGTGCACACACACACACCACCCTCCCATCTCACTTTGCTCATATGGTGCTCCTAAGTTGCTTTCTTCTCGCATGCAAATTTTTAATTCTACCTGCTCACCAATGCCAACTCAATCGCATCCTCCATGAACCTTTGCTTTTCATTCTGCAAGTTGGAAGTAATCTGTCAGCTTCACAAACTCTATCCCTTTGTGACACTTCTTTCTTCTCCTATGATAGCTGTGCATGTGTGTGTCTAATTGCCTGTTGTAGAGTGTGTTTCCAAAGATTTCCCACCCCCACGCTCTTTTGCAGTACGACCTTGCCTCAACAAGAGGCAGAATTGTCTGTTGTTTGTTTGAGTCCCTTCCCCTCAAATGATTGCTTTGACCAATGAAGGCAGCCAAAGTGATGTTCTTGAATTTCCAAGTTTGAAAATCAAGAAAGAATGGCAATTTCTGCTTTTGTGCTCTGGGGGAACCCAGCTGCCATGTGAGTAGGCCAACTAGCCCAAGACCAGCATACCGTAAGAAAGACCAAGCTAGTCACAAGGAGAGGCCATATGGGGAAAGAGATGCCCTGCCAGCCCCCATGTCCAACCACCCAGCTAAGGAACCAGATATGTGAGTAAAATATTCCATCTTGGACACTTCGATACAAGCAAACATTACATGGAACAACAATGAGCTGTCCCCACCAAGCACTACCCAAATTTCAGAATCATAAGCAGGTATATGATTGCTGTTGTTTTAAGCCACTGAGTTTTGGGATGGCTTGTAATGCAGTAATGGACTGCAAAAGTATTTGCCTTTACCAGGTAAGAGTGTGGATGGGCTCAGGTGTCACGTAATCAGGGTTAACATCCTGGCTCTGACACTTACTAGCACTGAGAGCTTGAGTAAGGTCCCAGATAAACACAATAGCAGTGCATTGTTTCATTCAGCCAGTATGTTTCAAAGACTTCTATGCTCCTGGGCTGTGCCCAACAGTTTACAGGTGAATTATAGGATGAATATTATTACTTGGAGGATTCCAAACTTCTCCTACAGTCCTAGGGGTACTGTACAGACCCCACACCTCTGCATGAATCACGTTGCCTTTTAGGGGAAATCACAAAACTTTACTGTGATTTAGGGAAAGAAAAATATTCTATCATCTTACACCTACCGTTTAAAGGTATACTGTCCTTGTCAAAGCAAAAGCATATTTCTTGTTAATTCTTTTGAGTTCTAGGTAGATTCTTGTTATCAGACCTTTGTCAGAGGTGTAGAAAACAAATATTTTCTCCCATTTTGTAGATTGTCTATTTGCTCTAGTGGTAGTTTCTTTGGCTGTGTAGAAGCTTTTTAATTTGATTAGATCTCATTGGTTTATTTTTGTTGCTGCATTAATTGCTTTGGGAGTCTTCCTCAGGAATTCTTTGCCTAGGCCAGTGTCTGAAAGGGTCTTGCCCACATCCTCTTCGAGGATTCTTAAGGTTTCATGCTTTAAGTTTAGGTCTGTTAACCATCTTGAGTGTTGGGTTTTCTTATTGTTCTGTGAGAGTTCTTTATACATTCTACACATAAGTTATTGTAAAAAAATATAATTTGCAAATATTTCTCCAGGATTGTGCTTTGTTTTTTCATTCTCTTAAGAATCTTTTTCAAAGAGCAAAAGTTTTTGATTTTGATGAAATGTAATTTATCTAATTTGTTCTTTAGTGGACTGTGTATTTGGTGTTAAATCACAGAAATCTTTACCTAACCTATGATTGAATATATTTTCTCTATATTTTATTCTAAAACTTTTACATTTTAAACTTAATATTTAAGAATGATTCATTTTGACTTAATTTTTATATGGTATACCAAGTATGAAAAAGTTCTTTTTTATTATATGAATATATAATTTTTGTAACAATTGAAAAGATTAACCTTTTCCCTCTTTTTTGTCATATATTAGTTGAAAATCAATTTACCATATATACGTGGCTCTGTTTCTGAACTCTATAGTCTGTTCCATTGATCTAATTGTATATTTTTATGCTAATATGATGTTATTTTGATCAATGTAACTTTGTATAAATTTTGAAATCAGGTACTGTCAGTCATCTATCTTGCTTCTTCTCTTTCAAGTTGTATTTTACATTTTATGTTCTTTGCATTTACTTATGAGTTTGGGCCCAGGTTCACAATTTCCACTAAAAATTCTGCTTGTAAGTCTATTAGGAATACATTTAATCTATAGATAGATTTGAGGAGAATTGACATCTTAACAATGTTGAATCTTCCAACCTATGAAAGAAATATGCTTCATAATTTTTTTAACCTAATCTTTAATTAGATCTTTAATTATTCTCAGCAATTTTTGAAGAATTGATTTTACAGATCTTGCACACATTTGTCAGATTTGTTCCTATAACATAATTTTGACGTTCTTATAAATGGTATGGTTTTCTTACTTTAAATT
Organism: Lepilemur ruficaudatus; assembly: GCA_963574885.1. NCBI lineage: Eukaryota > Metazoa > Chordata > Mammalia > Primates > Lepilemuridae > Lepilemur > Lepilemur ruficaudatus. The sequence continues at coordinate 34,068 of CAUYRT010050585.1, read as the reverse complement.
TTTTATTGTTCAGTTACATTATGTGAAAAATAATTAGTTTCAAAATCAGTAAAATTGACAAAACTCTAATCAGACTGATAAGAAAAAATGAGAGAATACACAAATTACCAATATAAAGAAAATGAGAGATGGCATTTCTACTGACTCTACAGATACTACTTAGATAATAAAGAGATGTTATAAGTAAATTTAAGTCAATAAATTTGACAGCTTAAATAAAATAAACTAATTCCTCAAAAGACATTAATGCTCATCCACGAGATTTATATGAGTGTTTATACCTTAAATTTAATATGATTATTAATAATTTTAGGTATCACTTTGGTAATTGTTGTCTTACATATTCTTTCTTCCCCTTTTTCTTTTTCTATCTTCTTTTGTATTGAATATTTATAAGATTCCATTTTATATCAATTGTAGAATCTTAAGTAGAAAAATGGCTTGTGGTATTTATGTCTAAAAGATCACTCTGTGGGGAAAATGGATTTTGGAGGAAGAGTTGAAAGGAGGTCAGTTTAATCCTGTTCTGAGATGGTTTAGGTGGGCCCGATGATTTATTTGTTTATTTGCTTCTTTTTTAGGAGTGGAAATAAGAGTTTTGCTTTGTTCACATGAGATCTAAGATGATGACAAGGTAGTTTAATGGTAATGTCAAATAGATAATTCATGTACAATTTGATTATGGAGGTTAACAAAAAAATCAGTATTGGAGATGTAAATTTGGGAGTAGATAGTAATTAATCCATTTAAAACTATGAGGCTGTTTTGACCATCTAGGGATAAAAGAACAGATAATGTCTCTGGCCTAATCCAAGCAACTCCAAAATTTACATTTGAGCCAATAAGGAGATTAAAGAGGAGCAACCAATGAGTAGAAGTAAAAATAGTTATATGATGTCATCATCAAAGTCAAGGAGTAACACTACTTTTAAAAGGGAGAGAGTATTTAAATGTGAAAAATTGTGCCTAGAAATCAAGTAAGATGAAGACAGCAAAATGGTCATAGATGACATACATGAGACCACTGGTGACCTTGATAAGATCACTATCAGTAGAGTTACTTGGGAAAAATAAATTTTGAGTGGGATGAGAAAAAGGAAGTCGAAGAAGTGAATTTGGTGACTATAGAAAACTTAAAAATCTTGTAAGAGTTTTTCTATGAAAATTTAAAGAGACATAGCGTGTTGCCTGGCGTGGAACACGGGGGCAATGGAAATTGCAGGCCTGTATGGTTTTGGTTTATTTATTTGTTTTAGCTAGCTTTTAATAGATGAATACTAAAGCATAGTTATATATGGAGTTATATTTATTCCAATAGATTGGAATAAATTAATAATTCATAGGGAGAAAGGACTGTTACAACAATAGGATCTTGCGAAGGTAAAAGTGGATGAGATCTAGGGTACAGGTGGAAGAACTGGATTCTAATGGGAGGGGAGCAACATTGGCTACTTTAACTGGAGGAAATGCAGAGTGGGGGGTCCAGATTAGGAACACAGATTGTGAAATTGATGGGAAAATGAGGAAACTCCTTACTAATTGTTTTGACTTTCACAAGGAAGTATAAGAAAATATTATTAGTTCTTGCAAGTGAAAAGTCACAGAACGTAGAACTTAAATTTTGCAGTGTGAGAATAAAATATGAACTAGTTCCTTTGGAGATGGAGAGAAACAACATACTGGGAAAGTGTGGGAGAACTGCCAGGCAGTATTGAAGACCCATATGAACTGAAAGAGCAGTTAGGTTGGCTGTGTGATTTTTCTCAGACAATATTTAACTGTTTAAGTTTAATTGGTACAGGCACCAAATAGTTAATAATTTGATTGAAAATAGATTTGAAATTTTGCTATTTTAGATACAAAGAAGGGTAAGAAAGAACAATGCTTTAAGAGAACTAATGATAGGTTAATAATACGAATGGGCCAGAGTCGATATTAACTGCAGTCCCTATGAGACACAATAAAGCAGTACAGCAAGGTACAGCATGTATGTCTAGCAACTGTCTTTGACTTATATGATAATGATGGATATTTATATATAATTATTGATTAGGGAAATTCCAAACTAATGGCTGAGTTTGAAAAGCAGATCTAGTGCAAAATGTACTATGCCATATTAATAGAAGCAAGTATACTAAAAACAAAAGGTAGTATTTGTTAAACACTTCTATGGGCAAAGCACCACACTAAGCCCTTAGCCCACAATGGTCCCCCACTTGTTTGTTTTACATAATTTTCACAAAATTTCATGATGCCTTATTATAATCACTCTTGGTTTTTTTTGTTTGTTTTTGTTGCATTTTTGCTTTTTCTTTCCTTTTTAAATAGGAAAAGTAAGGCTAAGTGAGATTAAATGACTTGTCAAGAACCAAGAAGCCTGTGAAATATTTATTTAATATTAGAAAAGACTGCCATGTCTGTGGTCCATGAATACTTTGCTATTATGCTACCAGAGAGCTGGATTACAATTCCAGCTCTGTGATTACCTGGTTTTGTGACTCTGAAAAAGTCACTTATTACTTTAAATTTCTGTTTCCTCATTTGTGTTGTAATAAACACTAATATCTTTTTGCCTTTAATTTGATCTTTAATTTTCTAGAAAGTTGCTGTAAAGAATTTTCAATTAGGAGCATTAAAAAATCCATGTAACACTGGAAAACATAGATGGCATTTTGGTTAATGTTCCAGAGTATGCATTAACATTCACCATTAGATTTCATATTTCCCTACCATTCTTGATAGTACAATTCTAGTAACTGTTTACACTCGAGCTTTTTTGTTATGATAAACATAATTTTCTCTCATTTTAACAGGATACTGTACTTAGTGGTCTGACAAAATAATTTGTGTTACCATTACAAATAATGAGCTATTTGAACTACAGTGGCTAATCTTGCACTCAAAGTATTTAGTGATTCCAACATGTTTCTAAATAATACACAATCCATATAATATTAAATGAAAATAGTATTTTTATAATATGGGATATTGGTGTTAAAAGATCTTGCATTACATTTAGAATGTGAAATATGATTTTTTGCATGACACATCAAAGCACTAGATTCTTGACTCAGAAAATAATTAGGAATGCCAAACAATTGTTGAAGCAGGGCAATAATTTCTTCTTGAGAAAGTATCATGCAAAAAACCAAACATGTGAACTCCCTGGATTTCTTATACAATTCTAGTCTTTAGTCTTATGGATGATTCCAAAATGTATATAATAAATAAAATATATACTAACAATATAATAATGTAGTAAATATATCACACATATTAAATAATATATAGTAATATAATGGTATTTTAATATTAGCATAATATTAGTTATTATACATATATGTGTGTATATATATATTTTTTAGTCTGCTTTGATCTTTACCAAATGTTCTAGAAACTCAGTGCAGCTCATATTACATTTAACTTCCCAAAGTTATAATAGAAAGAACATAAACTTAAGTTATTGTATTTATTCACACTATGATTCCCCAGAAATTGCCATAATATTATGTGTGAAGGAATAAATGCCTTTCCTCTCAATTGCATGAGGTTCATGATTTGGGGTTATAAATTACTAGCTTGGCATATCTAGTAGGTTATAAAACAGAATCATGAAGACCAGCATCTTTACAAATTATGTGACGCTAATGTCCTTCAAACAATGATGTACTTGGAAGAATAAATTCTGTTTACCTTGGTTGAAAATCTCTAACAAATGTTGTTTATAGAATATCAGGGCTACATATTCAGGCAAAATGCTTGTGTCAATAGAATATATGTGAGTGCAACAGAGCTTGGATGCCGCTGAAGTTCTCCATTTCCTACTTATTTCCCTGAATTATATGTTTTTGCTAGCAAATCATTTAGAGAGTGCAAATATATAGGTAATAGGTACTGATTAGACAAAGATTTAGAAAGGTATGATTATTTCAAATTGATTTCAGTAAATAGTAAGACATTAAACTTACTACTTTATTACCCTCTGAGTATTTATTTCTCAGAATCATTATTTCAGAAGCAAGAGTAAATGTATTTAATGTGTACCCCCCAAAAAAACTATGCTCAACTTAACCTATTATGCAGATATTAAGTACAAAAATATAAGCTATTAATGAATATAATTTTTATAATAAAAATACTAAAAATGATTCAAGAATAATAATGTTCTCATTTAATTATATACACTAGGAAAAATTTTAAGAAAAATATAATTTCTAATTATAGAAATTTTAGTCTTTTCTGACTTAGAAAAAATTGTTCAAAATGATTTATGAGTATGCTTTATATTAAAAGAAAGAAGATCCTATATATTTTATATAGACCGAAATTCCAAAATGCTAACTTATGTTAAAGAGCAATAGACCACGTGGAAAATTCTACCTGTAAAGAAAAGTCCAAATGATATTACAGCTCTGTGGCTAAGTGATGTGAAGATTGAACTCATTTATTCAAATTTTAAGTGAAAACAGTGTTTATAACATGGATATATCAGCAATGACTTCAGCAGTATACATGACACACTATTGGGAATTTCGAATAATCAGAGAACAGAAAGAGACCTTGAGAAATTGTTTTGTTCCATCTTCCTTCAGGTTATTAAATATTGCTGAAGCTATTTACCTTTATCTTTTTTTATCAGAATTGTCCCCAGAATCTCCTAAACTGTATCATGAATGTAAAGATCTTCATTACCCATGCAGCTATATCTGTTATATTTTGAATCACTTTTAAACAACCATATAAAACATTTTAGAAGAGCACAGATGGGAATATATTAATAGCTAATTCATTTTATTAATAAATATTAAAATTATCTTTAGCACTAAAATAGTATTATTTTGATAGTATCTAAGTTGTAGCATAAATTCTTACTCTAGTTCATCAATGTTGTTTTAGAAATCTTTTAATAGAAATTTACAAAGTATGACCAATTCAGTCATATACGGCAGTAATTTATTTTTTTATTCTGCATTTCTTCAAGAGTAAAAATAATAAAACAGTAGAAATGTGATCAATTTTTGCAACGATAGTGAGTAAGGTGACTGAATATTTAGCAAAGATGAATAAATTCATGAATATTTCAAAACATATCCATCCCTGATATTCAGTGAAATGAATGTAAGGAATGAAAAATAATAAGACATCATTTTAGTTTAGAAGAGCACCAGCTGTCACACCACAGTCTAGGAAATATTGACCAAATATCCTGCAATCTACATAAATTCAAGAGAGTCTACCCTAACCAATACACAGATACCAGGCTCTTAAACTTAGAGGTAGGGGACACTTTGCCATGTGACCTCATCTTGGGAAATGCCACTGAGATCCATTGTCATTGCAGCTGAAGAAGGCAGCTGTGGAAATATCGAGCTGCAGCCAAGAAAATGGGAGCAAAGAGAAACAACCTGACCACAATGCATTCTCTTTTTTTCTTTCTCTGAACTTCTTGCACGGGAAAAATGAGATTTTAATAAACCTACTTGATAGCGACATCCAACCTCCCATTGCACTGAAAGTCTTCCTCCATTTGTACAGAACCACGTTCCATCATGGTGAGGTTCATTTCAGGTTCAAGACCCTTAAACATTTTAGAAAGACATCAGAGGAGTAAAGCTGCTAATAATGGTTTTAAGGATTCTAGTTCCTTTTCTAGTTTTCTTTTTACCTCCTGCAGACAACTGAATATGAAAACCAAATTCTGGCCCTACTAATAAATGCAAATTAAGTACATATACAAGGCAAACAAGAAGGGTTGTTAGGAGATTATGAGTCTATCTCCACACTATTTTTTGGAAAATGACAGTCATCGAGAAAGCTCCTTGGGCAGGGAGAGAGGCAGAAAAATATCACTGGGCACTTATTTTGAAAATCCACAGAAATAAACAAGGCAAGTTACACAGTGCAGTACAGAACAGCCAGAGAAAGAAAATATTACCAAATGTTATTTTAAAAAAAGAAAAGTAAAGTTTCAACAATTCTTACACATTTTCTAGAAAGTTGGGAGATCAGGGTTCTTTTATTCAAAAATAATTAGAAATAAAAATGAAATAAATGAACTAACAGGATTAAGAATACAAATTTAGAATAATAAAGTTGTTATGTAATTTGCTGCCTATATAAAGATTAGGTAGCAAAATCAATGATGCTAAAACTTAAGCAGCAACTTGGGATGAATAAATGATTCTAAAAGCTTCCAAGAAGAGAGAGAAAAAATAAAATAGTTCCCTCAGAAAAAAAAACTAGAAGCAGAATATGATATCAGAATTCTAATAGCTGTGCTGCCTGGGGATTGACAAAGTCCTTCACATTATGAGGGCAATTGTGATTTCATCATTCGTTCTCATCAATACATTGTAAATCTTCTCTGTTCTATGTTATCTTTGACACAGCTTTTCACTTTTCTGGTCAATTTCATTTACTGATAAACACTCATATGGTTAGGTTTTAAGAATATAAATATAATCAAATATCAAACATAATGTCATATCAATATAATGTAATATTAAAATTAATCAATCTCTCATCCGATTTAAAGTGTTTCCCACTTTCTCAAATTCCTATGCCACCCTCAACCTCTCCCTCCGCTCAAGCCTAATCTAGTCTCTGAAATTTGCAGTCTTTGAAATGTTGGCACAATGTCTACCTTCTTTTTCCTTCCCTCTTCTCCCCCACTCACGAAGTACTATTTCAGTCCTCCTGCAGGATCAGGATCAGAGGGGACAGGTAATGAGGAGACAGGGGACAAAATTTTGTGACTGGTGCCATTATAACTGTGAATCAAGGCTCCTGGCAATGCAACCTCCAGCTAACTACTTAAATCTCCTCCATGCATCCAAACAGCCTTCCTAATGAATCAGAAATCAGCCTTTCTGATTCCTTTTGGCAGGCAGATTTCTTTTAGAAAATTTCTCAAACTACCTATTGAATGACACTCAGCTTTGGTGCCCATGTAGCCCCTAGGAAGAGTTTGCACCTGTGCATAATTAGAAACTGAAAATGCTGGTTGCACCCCCCTCTCAGTCTTCCTCATTTCTTTTATTCAGCCATGACAGATATTTCTACCCATCTCCTGTTTTTCACCTTTGTGTAGCCTAATGTCAGGCACTATACCCGGTGTTCTCTGTAGCACAGGCCATGGCACAGGAAGCATGCTCAGCCTGTCTTAGATGAAGGTTAAGGCAGTGATAGTTGTGTGGGAAGTCTTCGGAGCACTGTTTTCAAAGAAACTCTCACTCATTGATCATTTCTATTTAATTTTTTTCAGACTCACATTTAAGATAAAATTGGGTGATGGACTATACGGGTTGCCAAACCTGTTTTGAGCTACCGCTCTAAATATATAATAAAGATGATACAGTACCATTCTTTAGGACATTTAGGCTTCATTTTTGGACCTCAGCTGATACATTTAGGTAGGCAGAGTCAAATTTTGGCATTTGGTTAATAAATGAGTGTTGATGAATTTACAAGTAGACACTTTATTTTCCTTTGCTTTAATTATAAATTAGTTCAACTTTATTAAAGACTAGTTTGTCTTAATTATAAATTGGTTCAATATTATTGAAGTCTCATTTGGCAATCTGTATGAAAACATAACATGAGAAAAATAATGAACATATTGATATTTTGAAGACAAATTATTATACCTAAAAAATCATTTGACTTATCCATAACCTTATCGTATTGTGCCATCAATAATTATAATCTTATTAACAATATTATTAATAATGACCTGATGATACTGGACCACTTTATATATTATCTTTAAAAGTTAATTAATGTGAATGCTGCAACAAAAATTAACTATTCCTTAAATAGTTTATCAAATGGTTACATTAGATCATCTTGTATGTTCTACCCTTTTTTTAGGAAATTCAACAAGAATTCATAGCAATGTGATATCCACACTATAAAAGAGGCTGTCAAGCAGGGACTCTGCATATGGTCATGAAGTTTTTGCAAACTTCAAATGATATTATTCACATAAGTGATAATCTGAAGGGAGTTCCCTAGATTTGTGCAACATGGCGATTCTGCTGCCAAATAACATTTCTGAAAATTATCTGATCGTAACCCATGATGGAAATCTCTAAGAGAATTCTAACTAAAGATGTAGAAGTTTCTTTCTGCTTGATTTAAGTGTGACACCGGCCTGCGAATCCCAGAGAGAATGCAGCTAAATTCTAATTAAAGAATTCCCAGTTCCTGTGCTTGAAGCCTCAAATTCAAGAGTTAAGATGGCCCCTTTTAGTGTAAAATGGAAGTAATCCCTCCATAACAGATATGAGGTTAATTTTTAAACCTTTTCTTCTGGTGTCTGATTTATGAAAGAGGCACAAATAAATACATACATACATATATAAATTCCAGAAGGACAGTAACTCTACCATGCTAGGTTCTTAGTGGCCAGAGATTAAGGATTCCAACCCTGTTCTCCAAGTAATTTTTCTTGTTTTTACAGAATATGCAAGTGATTTTCATCCTATAGGAAATTCTGAAAATGAGAATAATGACCCCAAACTCCTTTATCATAGGAATGGATTTTAAGTTGCAAGGACCTAACACAAAATGAAATGGCGCTGCTGTGTGTGGGTGGTTGACGCCACTGTCCCGAGGCTGCTGCTGCTGCCTTTCCCTGCAAGGCACTGAGAGCTCTGAAGCTGACTCCGCTCTGCCTTGTTGCCCACCAGGCCTCACGATGAGAGTTTTCCAGGATGCAGATAGCAAGGGTGCAGGTGGTGTTGAGATTTCCTTTTAATTAAGGTGTAAACAAGACAGAGTTATTGATCCTATGGTGCCAATTTAGCAGCATCTAAGTTGAAGTGTTATGCTCAGTGTCTAGTCTGTGATTCAAACAGCCTCATTTTGTGCATGTGAGGTGAATAATGATTAAGAGCCAGGCAGACTGCCTGTGTTCAAATTTTGGCTTCATCATGATTGACATATATAAATGGGTGAGTTATCCAATCTCTCTAGGTCTCGAATGTCTCATCTGTTAAGTGCCAATAAGAAGATTCACAATAATAATAGCCTACATTAATTGAGCATTTACTCTGCACAGCTCCATCGTAAGCACTTTTTATTTTTGTTATAAATAGCTATATTGAGTATGTGCAATAATCTCCATATTTTTGAGGTAGGTATGCTCACATTATAATTTATTATTCTCTCAAACCCCAAAATACTTACCTATGGAATCAGAATTCATTTTCGACCATGAACAACACAGAGTGACTCCATTTCTTAATTTGTAGTGCATGGACCCTAGTGGACAACAGAGTAGAGCAGAGACATAGTTAGAATATAGGATTTCCATCAACTTGGATAGAAAAACACATATATTTGTATTTCACACATCTTTACCTGAAAATGAGCATTTGCTGGTATAGATGTAAATAACAAGACTCAGTAGTACTAATAGCACCTATGAATTTATGACTGACAGAAACCACAGAAATGTCAAAACATAATTTATATTTAGCACTACCTCAAAATTACAATAGCTACTAAACCTGTCACTCAATCTTGTTACTTACTATATTAATAAAGAAGGCCATATGCTATTATATTAAGGGTTGTATTTGGTATTTAAATAACTTTGTCTTAGTATAATTGTTTTTCTCTTTGTAATCCTATGTATATTTATTCATGTGCTATAAAACATTATCCCAATAAGGTACACACATGTCTCACCAGACTGCAAAATTAGTCCAAGGCACAAGAAAAGGTTAGGATCTCTGCTGTAGCAATACCATTCCAGTTTGCACCATATACAAATGCCAGAAATCTCAGAGATCTCACGTGCTGGCATCACTGGTCTGCCGCTTTGTCATAATTTTTATAGTATGCCCAATAACACATTCAATAGAATGTATACTAACACATAATGACACATCCATATATATGTTAGACAGACACACACACCCTCCCACCCACACACACCCTACACATTTCATTCTTTATGTCAGCGTATATGAGTTGTGCTTAGCTGAAGGAATCTCTGAGTGATACATGCAAATCTAAATGGCTTCATTCCTTTCAATTTATTGATGTGAGAAGTTTGTTTTCATTTTTTTAAAAACTGATATTCTCTCTTGTGGTCAGTTATAAGCTGGATTGTATCCCCCCAAAATTTATATATTAAAGCCCTAACCTCTAGCACCACAGAATATGAGCAAATTTGGTGATGAAGCCATTAAACAGGTGATTAAATTAAATTGAAACCTTAAAATAGGTTCTATCTAATCTGATTGGTATCCTTATGTGATGATTAATTTTATAATATGTGTCAACATGTCTAGGCCATGGGATTCCCAGATATTTGATCCCACATTATATTTAGTGTGTCTGTGATGGTGTTTCTGGATGAGACTAACATTTGAATTGCTAGTCCAACCGAAATAAATTGCCCTCCCTAGTGTGGATGGGCCTTATCCAATCAGATGAAGGTCTGAATAGAACAAAAATATTGAATGAGAGAGAATTCATAGCCTCTGCCTGACAGTTTTGAACAGGGATATCAATATTCTCCAGCCTTTGGACTCAAACTAGAATTGCATCACTAGCTCTGTTAGAGCTCCAGTTTGCTGAGTGCAGAACTTGGGCCTTGTTAGCACTCATCGTCATGTGCACCAATTTCCCTTCATGAATCTCTCTCTGTACATATGTATGTGTATTTGTGTATGTATGTCTCCTTTCAGTTCTATTTCTCTGAAGAAACCTAACACACCTTATAAGAAGAGAAAATTTAGACACAAAGAAGCACAAGAGATGCATGCTCACAGAGGCAAGGCATGAGGACTCAGGGAGAAAGCAACCATCTGCAAGCCAAGGAGAGAGGCCTCAGAGGAAACCAACCCTGCTGACACCTTGGCCTTGAATTTCTAGCCTCTTCAACAATGAGAAACAAATTTCTGTTTTTTAAGCCACTTAGTCTGTGGTACTTTTTGATGGCAGCCCCGGAAAACTAATATATGTTTTTATTACTAACAAATTATATGCTGAATGTGAAAAAAGAATAACCCCAAGGAACAACAACAACAGCAACAAATCCTAAAGAAGGCAATGAACAGGACTCCAAAAGTAAAAGCTAAGGTTCCAAGTTCTCAGATTTGGGGAGATACATGAGAAACAGCAGTCAGTATCCAAGCAGTGGTCTGGTAAAATTAAAGAACTTTCCAAATACACTGTTGATTTCCTCCTTTAGGTGGTAGTAGTGGTGAGGGACAAAATTCTAAGAGCAAGATGCCAGCAATGATAGGTTGCATTCTGAGACCTCTTCTCTTGGTTTATAGGTGGCTGCCATCTCTCTGTGTGCTCCCATGGTTTCTTCTTTGTGTGTGTGTGTGTGTGTGTGTATGTGTGTGTGTGTGTGTATTTCTCTCTTCCTCTTCTCACCAGGCCACTAATTAATTTTATCAGATTAGGGGCCCACCTTTATGATCTCCTTTCATCTCATTTACCTTCTTAGAAACCTTATCTCCCAATAAAGTCCCATTGGGTTTAGTGCATTAGCACATGAATTTTGGGGGGACAAAAGTCAGTGCACAGCACCAACTAAAAAACATCTAGGACATTTGCCAATCAGTGCCTGGCCACCATTTATCGATTATTGCTGGGAGGGGGGCATTTACTGCCAACATTTCCAGAGCAATTTTCCACAAAGGAAGAAAAGACACTAAGGGGAGAAAAAAGTGTCACTTTTTATAAAGTAATGTCAGGCAAAATATCAGAGTGAGTTTGAGCTTTTAGGAGGCTGTGTACATCCACAATTAAATCCAAGATGGGCTGATGAGATATGTCAAGTGGCACAAAATGTACTATTAGTGTCATGTTGCAGACCCCACATCTTTGGAGAGGTAATGTCTGCTTTAAGTAGATGTGGGCCTCATAGGTGAAGGCTCTTCACAAATTAAACATGGTTTTATCTGCTTCTGAACACAGGGTCTGACAGATTTTTTTTTTTTTTTTGGAGACTTCAAAACCAGTTCGTAAGGACTTGCTATTATAAGCAAATAAAAATTTCATTCTTTCAGTCAGTGTCTCTCTAGCTAATTTGAATTAGAAGTGGCCTTTCCAGAAACTGCAAATTCCTAGATGAAAAGCCGGGAAAGTGAACACACAGTAGCTGCTCTGTAATGTAAGATTTACTGGGCATTAGTCAGTTAAAATTGTGTAGAGATTTTGCTTATATTTCTCCTTTATTTATATTTTTATATTTTCTTATCCAGAAATATATAATTAGTTATGCATGAAATTGCATAACATTACTAGGTATATTAAACTTTGGCTTTGGATTGTTAAAAATAGATGTTTTAGGTGGCATGAGATCACAATTTCTACTCACGAGTTTTTTTGTTGAAAAAAATGCACTTGAAAATGCAAGGTGAAGTGCAAATTTTGGAGGAATTTAAATTCAGATAGTCCGAACCTACCACCCTTCTCTGTGGCCCATTCCAATCGCTGCCATCATTTTGATTTCAGAAACTCATATATTGATGTGTAGTGAAGTTCATAAAAACACAAAACTCAGTGGGGAAGCCTTATTTTATAAAGATGAATTGTATTTTTGGACCAATTAACATTTAATGCATTTTTTAAACCTTGAAAGAAATCTTGCATTTGTATACTCTTGTTGGGAAATAGGCTAAGAGACATGAGAAGGTTCAGGGGTTTTGCAGGTCTTTGCCTTGAAGGAATCTGTGGATGTGCTAGTTCACAAAATAGAATCTGCTTCCAACATACTCTGAACCTAGAAATTAGATATCTAAAAAGTCTCAAGGAGAAACATAATAATAAAATTAAATAAGTTCAAGCAAACAAAAGAGCTAAAACTACATACATACAAACGGGGGACAGGTTCCTCTTGAGGAGATTAGCAGAGGCAGGCAGCTGTGGGACATACTCATTCATCTCTTGACAGTGACTATGGTCTCTGTCCTTTGAGGGCACAGAGTGCCTAGTTTGCCAGCTCCCACCCTGGCCCAACTGCAGCAGAGGTGGTGGAGGCGGCTCAACCCACCGTGTGCGGGGCTACGAGACTAGCTGTGGTCTGTGGCTGAAACTTTCCAGTGGGGGAGGTGTGGTTGTGTCAGGAACTTGCCTCCAGTGAGAGCCGTCTCCTGGCAGAATGGACAGGCAGCTTCCAGCTCAGGGACAGTACTGTTAGCCCTGCCCTACCTCAGAGGAAGTGTAAGCTTTTGTCCTTAGGGCACAAAAAGTGCTCACTGCTTCTTTTTAGTGGAAAGGGAGTGAGCCCCAAGCTCCGTGGAAGCCTGGGAGTAATAGGTACTCTGTCAGAGGTGAGGCAGCTACTTACAGGTGACCTGGCTTAATGGTCCCTTGTGGGATCCTTTCAGAAATAGCCTTTCAGCCACAGCTGTCTCTGTGACAGTGAGTGGGGGAAGGGGAAGAAGAGGAGGCCCTAAATGGTAGGTAGCATTTCTACTGTGAGGGGTGCAGACATCTTTGGATCATGAGCCAGGAGCTCTGTGGTGCAGGAGAGTGTATGTTCTACCTTTTTCTCTCCTAAAAGACATTTGTGGCACTTCCCAGTCTCTTGGGACAGCCCATACCATGAGTCCAAACTCTGGGAACATTGCTACTCTCCTGTCTCCTCATTCCTCCTTTGTGGTTGTCACAACCTCCTTTGTGGTTGTCACAGTCCAAGTAGGTGATGGGGAATGTTTGTATGAGATCCAGTGACAAAGAGACTGAGGGGCCATGACTCCCCTGGCTGGAAAGAGGCACCCGGCGTGTGCCCAGGTAATATGGCGCCTACTGTCTTGGCTTGGATCCATGGTGAGAAGCAACCTTGCACTTGCCTGCAGCCCTGTGCTCTGTTCCCAAGAAGCTCTCAGTTTGCTAATGGCAGCAGTGCTTGGGTTCATCAAGGCAGAGGATTTTCTGACATATCAGAAGCTGGCAGACACCACAGGTGCCAAGGGAGGAAAATGAATCACTCCCACCTACCATTTCCATTGGGCTCTGAATTCCCTGGGGGCTGGTCTCGGCCAAAATTTTTCTCCTTGTTCTGCTCCGTTAATTCTTTCCATGGGATCTCCAGGAAGGGTAGGTTCTAGATCCTTTCCCTCAGCATTCCCTGAGCTGTGCTTTCATACCTGAAACTTCCTCTTTGGGGTGCTCTGGTGACTGATGACTCTAGTTGGGCATCTTGTCCAGCTTATCCCCTTTGAAGTTTGAAGCTGGCCATTGCTTCTTTCTAGCTATGAAAAACCTAGATGGCATTAGTGACATCTTCTTTCAATACAGGCTGTTTCATCTACATTAAAAATCTGTTGTTTAGTGTAGTCACCTTCATCAGTGATCTTGGCTAGATCTTCTGGATGACTTACTGCAGCTTCTACATCAGAACTCGTCGCTTCGCCTTGCACTATTATGTTATGGAGACAGCTTCTTTCCTAATCCTCATAAACCAACCTCTGCTAGCTTTAGACTTTTTTCCTGCAGCTTCCTCACCTCTCTCAGCCTTGATAGAATTGAGGAGAGTTAGGGCCTTGCTCTGGATTAGGCTTTGGGTTAAGGGAATGTTGTGGTTGATTTGATCTATCAAGACCACTCAAACTTTCTTGATACCAGCAAGAAGGCTGTGTTGTTTTCTTATCATTTATGTGTTAGCGGGAGTAGCATTTATAATTTCCTTCAAGAATGTTTCTTTGTTATTCATAACTTGACTGACTGGCTCAAGAGGTGCAGCTTTTGGCCTGTGTTGGCTTTCAATATGCTCTTCTAACTAAGCTTAATTATTTTTAGTTTTTAATTTAAAATGAGAGATGTGCAACTTCTCCTTTCACTTGAACACTTAAAGGGCATTGTAGGGTTTTTAATTGGCCTAATTTCAATATTGTTGAGTCTCAGGGAATAGAGAGGCCTGAGGAGAGGTCTCAGGAGAGAGAGAGGCAGGCAACGGCAGGTGGGTAGAGCAGTCAGAACACACACCCACGTGTTCATTAAGTTCACCTACTTCTAAGGGCACAGTTTATGATGCTCCAAAACAATTATGATCATATCAAAGATCATGATCACAGATCACCATAACAGATATAATAATAATAAAATTTGAAATACAGTGAGAATTACCAAAATGTTACACAGAGATATGAAGTGAGCCCATAGACTTGCTTAACTTAGGGATGCCACAAACCGTTGGTAAAAAACGCAACATTTTTGAAGAGCAATAAAGGGAAGTGTGTTAAAGCGAGGTATGCCTGTACAGTTTTACTGAAATAATAAGTAATGGAGAACGGTTTTTAAAATTTAATATTTGTAATGTAGGGAACTTAAACTGTAAAATGCCTCTAGAAAACATATATTTTCACCTTTAATGACACTAGATTTCACTTTAGAGATATAGAAAAACTTTGACATGAATCCAAATATTAAATTATAGTTTAAGTTTTAGGTTAACACATTTAAGTTTAGTTATAATTAACTGTATTTGTAATAATTATTATTCTCATTATATATGAGAAAAATAGCTCATACTCAAGGAAATCTACTTTTTACATTACAGTGATATAGTTAATGTACAGTGATGAAGGTGATACTACTCTCCAGAGGATACAAATAATGTTTATTGAAAAATGTTTTACATTTTTGATATTTGCTGGTCATGCAAGCATATTTTCTCCAATTAAAAAAAATATCCATGAAATGTCCATAAAAGCATTCCAGCCATTCAGATATTCCTTTTCTGGAATCAAAATGTTTGGGAGTAATAAAACAAATAAAAATATCATATAAAATATTGAATTATATATATATGTGTGTATATATATATTTTCAGAGACAGGGACATGCTCCATCACTTGGGCTGGAATGCAGTGTCACAATCTTAGCTAACTGTAACGTTGAACTCCTGGGCTCAAGCAATTCTCCTGCATCAGCCTTCTGAGTAGCTAGGACTATAGGAACACACCATAATGCATGGTTAATTTACTTTTACTATTTTTTGATGAGATATTGCTATGTTTCCCAGGCTGGTCTCGAACTCCTGGCCTCAAATGATCCTCCCACATGGGCCTTTCAAAGTGCTAGGATTACAGGCATGAGCCACCTTTTCCCAACTGGTATAAAATATTTTGAATATTATTATTTTTACTAGTGTTATACCTACCAGATGAACCAATTTTTTTGTGAACATTTTTCATGATATTGCTATTGAGAAATTTAAAATATAAAGAAATCAGCCCAAAGCTGCTTCCAGAGATGCTATTAAAGGGAAAGAGAAAGAGAGAGAGCAAGACAGACAGACCAACTAATTTTCACCTTTCTCCCCTGCTCTGTCTTTTGAAAGACACTGGCTGAGCCCTGCTGGAAGTCAGCTGAAAGGACAACCTGGAAACTACAGACAGCAGGAATCAGTCTGCTTGTGACACAGAGCAGAGCAGGCATGGGCAAGAAATGAAATTTAGAGGAAACAGGCCAAGTTTGGAACAAACGGCAACAGCTTTTGGCCAGCTGTTTTCAGGAAATCAGTTAATTCACATTATAAACACAATATTGGTTATAAAAAATGGGAAAAGGAATATCTTTCCTAAGCAATACCACATGCACATTTTGATTGATACATACATTATGTTTTTGAAACAGGCATTAATGTTATGATCATTTAAATTATTAAAATTATACATTGTCTTAGAATTTTAGACAATTTTTTAGAGATAATCCCATACTCCACTAATAGGTGAGAAATTTGAAACCAGGAGAATTTAAGTGACTTATTAAACCCTTATCTTCTTACTTTCAGTCATGTATACTCTACATGTATACTCTATACTGCCTACTCTCTTTTAAAAGTTCTAAGAAAATATATGCTTAATTTATAATAAAGGATACACAGGTCTTATAGGTGAGATTATAACAATGCCCATGCAAATGCAATTTAAAAGAATCATGAATAAGATCTAAATTCTACACGTTGTGTATAATACACTTCTATAAAATGCACATAAAATGATAGTTAAACATTTTAAAAGGCTTGTCATTGGTCGTCCTGCTAACCTATTCTCCTGACAATAATCTGTCTACAGAAAGCTTAACCACAAATTACTTTTATTATTGATAAAGTTTTCTGTAGCAACTAGCAAGGTTAAAGCTCAATTCAATTTGTAACATTTAGGACATTGCCATATCAATAGGAACTTAGCTGATTTAAACAAACAAACACAGCGAAAGAGTACTACGTAACTCAAAAAATTTTGAGAAAACCTATAGAATCAATTTTGGAAAATAAGTATCACAAAAAGGAGATTATGGAGCCAGGGTCACAGCCGACTCATACTGTACAATTAAGATGGCGAGAGCACTGCTGACCGTGAAGCTGCAGCTGAGACTACAGCTTGCACTGGGACTCTTGGCTCTGAATTGCCACTCTGCCAGAAGTGCTGGGCATTAAAAAGAAAATGTGTGCTGCTACCTCTACATCCAGAAAGGAATCTCTGTTAACTCTGGTTATTTGCATCACTTGATCATGATTGAAGTTGGCAGCTGGTGCCTTTGATTGGCTAAGCCTAATTTAGCAACCACTGGGTGTGGAATGCTCAATACCCACTCCCCAGACTACCTCTGGCAGAACATTTTGAATTGAAGAGGCTGGAAAACCAAAAACTGCATTTTTGATATCTTCCTTTGCAGAAAAGATACTTGATTTAAATCTGACAAGTAGGTCCACGTCTTAAAGACTCAGATTCAGAGTTGAGTTTCTTGGAAATGTGACATAGTCTCTTTGCTTGTACAGATCATCATGGAGTGTGGTGTGTGCAGTTCTAAGCAGGAACAACTTGATTTAACAGCCTTCTGACAGTTGGGTGAGGCAGAAGCTCTCTTCTCTACTCAACTGTATGGTCTAATTTGGGGAGTCATTACTGGAAGCTCAGCCTAGTGTCTCCTGCAATTCTCTTAATGATGCTTTGGGCTACATCTGCCCCAATAACTTTCTTCATGCTTAAATCTGGTACATACAACTCTTTGTCTGTAAACCAAGAATGTTCATTGATACAATAAATGGAATCTGCAGTGGTTCCCTGTTGCAGACCTCAAGAAAATAAGAATTTACAATTTGCAATTGTAATAAGAATTTACAGGCTGTTTGTTTGAAATGTGTGAAGATCCATTATCCTTAGAAAAAGGGGCCCAAGAATTACAGGACATTCACAAGAGTTAAACTAACTCCAGAGTTTTCCTGCATAAAGTACATTGAAAACAAGCTTTGGTGGATCAAGTGGCTGGTGAAAAAACCATTATGGGAAATTAAGGAATATATATAAGAATGGAAGAGTGGGTTGTTCACTTCTAACTACAGTGGAGAATTTAAAGGAAAAAATTTAGGCTCAAAATGCTAATTCTCAGCTCAACTGAGAGTCTGAAAACCATAGACATTCTAAGAGTATCATAAAGTATTGTCTTACCCTTGTTGCTATAGGGCTTATGTATCTCAAATTCAGGTACCACACTATTTCATATGATGCAGTGAAACTGAGTTTGTGACAGCTTAATACTGTGTCAACTTGACTACAGTAGGTAGACCTAAGTTTCCCAGAATCCTCTTGCTATGGTTTGCATGTTTTTGCCTCCTCCGAAATTTATGTTGAAACTAAATTCCTAATGCAACAGTGTTGGGAGGTGTGGCCTTTTGGGGGTGTTTAAGTCATAAGGCTCACTTTCATGAATGGATTAATGCCACTACAAAAAGGGCTCATGGAAGTCGGTTCACTCTCTTCTGCTCTTCTGCCATGTGAGAAAATATGTCCTTTCCCTCTGGAAGAAGCAGTATTCAATGTGCTATCTAGGAAACAGAGACTGGGCCCTTCCCAGATACAAAACCTGCTAGTGCCTTAATTTTAAACTTTCCAGCCTCCAGAACTGTAAGAAATAAATTTTTGATCTTTATAAATTACCCAGTCTGTGCTCTATTACAATAGCATAAAACAGATTAAGACATTCCTTTATGGCATGGTTCCATGTCAGAATTGGTCGTAAGAGATATTTGCAAACAATTGGGAAAGTAGAAGTCAGTAACTACAGCCATTACTCTCAGAAGACCATTATGCATAGAGATGATAAGAGACAGATGTAGAAATGCTAGCTGATTCCAGCTTGTCTTTCTTATCTACTTGGAGACAGACAGATGCAGAAATTCCAGTAGATTGCAGTTTGTCCTTGCTATCCAACATTCCATGTACAATTCTCCTATTTTATTGCTGTCCCAGCAGACCAATAATAGCTCCATGGACATATCTGTCAATTTTCCTTCCGCATCTCTCTCTGCCATAACTGGCAACCGCAGGCCTGGTGAGTAAGTCATCCTTTATCTTTCCTTTTGGATCCTTGATTTTCTAGCTTCTTCCCTAGTAGTGCAAGATTGTATTCCTATTTTTAAAAATTCTTATTCTACAATACTCATAGTGATTTTGCTTCCTTGACTGAAATTTTTCTAACACATCTTGCAAGAGAAAGTCAACTTTCCTTAAGCTTCATCTCAACAATCCCTCATTACCAGTCCAGATCCCAGTATTGCTTCATGGACCATACAAAGTCAATCTCAGAGGAAACTTTTAAATATCAAAAAAGCTGCAAATTTCTCATTTATATTGGCAAAAATTTGGGGGATATGTACAGTAATTTATTCTGTGAGTGCTTCATAAAACAGAGAGGAAATCAGTTTGGGGACTCTTATGAGTGGATTTCAATGTCTCATGCTTGATTAATAGAGGATGGTTCAAATTGTTTGCTTGATTGGTTAATTAAATCATAAGCTCAGGCTTCTCCTATATTGAACTTAGGAGGAGAGAAAGACAATTCATTAACCAACTCATTTATTATATATACTAAGGGGGTCACAATAATATTCATTAATAATGACATTGATAAATATTTTTATTAGTCCTTGAAAAGAACTTTAACAACTCTCACAGCCAAGAGGAATCTAAGGATACATGATGACTAAATATAATGTGATATTTTCATGGATGCTAGAACAGAAAAAAGCTAGGTAAAAACTAAGGAAATTCAATGAAGTATGGACTTTAGTTAATAATGGTGTATCAATATTGGTTCATTAATTTTGAAAAATGTGTAGTACTCATATAAGATGGTAATAGTGAAGAAAGCAGAGTGTGAAGCATATGAAGATTCTCTGCTTTCATCATATTTTTTCTATAAATCTAAAACTTTTCTAAAATAAAAAAAGTTTATTTGACAAGAAAGTACACTACTCAATTTGATATCCCTTTGATAAATCCCTTTGACATCCTTGTGGAAACATCCTATAATATCATCAAAGTCTTCCTTCTGTTTTTCCCCACAGGTGTATAAAACTATTTAGTCAAGTTGCATTCCCATGTCAACAATTGTCCACAAGTCCAGTGATTTTGGATGCTGACTTTAGAAAATGAGAATCCCTAAGTCACAAAATGAATAGTTCTAGGGTTCAGGAGGTAAACGGAGTTAGATCTTAGTCCATCCATAGTGGTGTGCTGATGTCAGGAACCCATTATGCATTGGTAGCAGACATGCAGGAGTTGCATGAAGTCAAACATGTGGACTGCCCTTGCCACGGTTGATCCCATCATATCACCACTACTACTGCCCAATCTGCCAGCAGCGGAAACCAATGCAAATCTTAAAAAGACATCATAACCAGACTCAGGGGATAAAGTATGAACATCCAGCCATTTGGTAATATTTTGACTTCATTAAATGTCTTCTATCATGGAGGAAACAAAATATTTTGTTCTTCTTAAAATAGAAACTTATTCTGGGTGTGGGTTTGCCTTCCCTACCTGCCATGTGTTTTCTGCAACATTAACCACAGAATTATTAAAAATCTTTCAAGTTATGCCCTTTCATATAGCATTGCTTCTAAGCCATTTTATGGTAAAAGGTGTACCCTACCATTGAGAAACAACTAGTCACATAAAAAGTTATAATGACTTATTGGGGGTCAGTTATATTAATAATATTAGCGAGGAGACAACAGCTTGTAAAGTTGTGTTGCTTTTGTATAACATGAGGTGCATATTCTGAATCACTGAGTGGAGTATACTATTGTTTCTTCTTTAGTAAGAGGAATCAGTAGGTGGAAGTGGGAGAGATACCTCTGATCATTGTATTTAATTATCTATTTTCAACTTTTTCATTCCTGTTTTTGCATCAAGAGAATTTGAAAAGAGTTGTACTGGGATTGTACTGGGATTTGAGAATGACATTTGACAATGTTGGGTCAATTGAACTCTAGCCCAGTAGACTAAGAGTGAGATGAAGTGTTAATTGGAGGGAATCAAGTGGAATATCAAGATAAAATAAGGTTATTACTACAAAATGGAGATAGGAGAGAAAATATATGCGACACAGAGAACTTTCTTAGGTGTCTCTTGGTTTTTCTATATGTCTAATGGTAATTGATAAAAAAAGAAAAAGGTCTGAGCAATCTAATGTAGTTAGGACAGCAAGGTATGAAACACTTCAGGGAAGATTTCCATTACTTACAAGTGGAAGTGCGAGCTTAAAAAACATTGTCAGCATGAAGAAACTTTTGAGGGTGATAATATCTTCGCTTTTGTATTAGTTGTTTCACAGGTGTATACATATGTGCAACTTATCAAATTGTTCAATTATAACATGCAATTTATTGTATGTCAATTTTAATAAAACTTTCTTTAAAGAAATAGACAATTTCATATCTGCATATCTATTTAAAAATTATATTATTTATTATCATTTTTTTTTGAGACACAGCCTTGCTCTGTTGCCCCAGCTAGAGTGCCATGGCATCAGCCTCGCTCACAGCAACTTCAGACTCCTGGGCTCAAGCAATCCTGGGCCTCAGCCTCCAGAGTAGCTGGGACTACAGGTGCATGCCACCATGCCCGGCTAATTTTTTTCTATTTTCAGTAGAGACAGGTCTCACTGTTGCTCAGGTTGTTCTCAAACTCCTGACCTCAAGTGCTCCTCCCACTTTGGCCTCCCAGAGTGCTAGGATTACAGGAAAATTATTTCATTTAAAGACATTCCTACAAATAAAATTGCATGTCTAGATGGTTTCACTGATAAATTATATCAGAAGTTTAAAGACAAAAATAATACAATTCAATACAATTCTACACAAACGTTTCCAGAAAATTAAATGGGAGATAATAGTTTCTCTCTTAACTAGCAAGGTAAACATTACTTTTATTATAAAACCAGACAAGAAATTATGAGAAAATGATGCTATGTGAACATAAAAGCAAAATTATGAATACATATTTTGAATATCAAATCCAACTATATATATAGTTAACATATCATGACTAAGAGAGATTTACCCCAGGAATGATAAGTAGTTTTGACATTTAAAAGTTAATTAGAGTAATACATCAAATTAACAGACTAAAGAGGAAAAATCATATGATTACCTACATAAATGCAGAAAAAAACATTTGACAAAATCTTACCTCAATTTCTATGAAAATTTCCAACAAATAGAAGGAATATTCTTCAATCTAATTGAGAGCATTTGAAAAACCTTACAACTATCATCATACCCTATAGAAAGATTTAATATCCTTTTCTAAACAGGAGACCTCAACAACCTAATAAAGCAAACACACAAAAAGTGTTACCCAGATTCATAAGAAAGAATTAAACTGCCTTTGTTTGCATTGTCTTTCATGTCAATGATCTTATAGTTCTTGAAGAAATTTCTACGGAATCTAAAAAAAACTACTCGAAATAATATGTGAGTTTAGCATGTTTTCAGACTACAAACCTAGAAGATAAAAATCAATTGTGTATGTATGTGTTTGTGAATGAATGAAATCACCTTCAATATTCATATACTAAAGAAATAACAAATACGTAATTAAATTTTAATTATAAAGGTAGGTTTTTCAGTGGTGGACAAAGAAACTTATAGTAAGAAAGAACATAGTTTGAATAAACTCTGTGGTAATAGATTAAAGTCAGTCTTATCTGTAAAAATTCATGCTGATTTTAGTATACATACAAATGATGACTACAGAAACAAATATTCATTTGTATGTATACATGGGGTAGTGTACATACATATATTTCCTAGCTATAGCTGTTGGGAGGACCTAGAGACCACAGTAGCCTAGTGGCAGTGAACGTGCCATATCTGGTTCTGGCTTTTGAATACAGTTCTTCAATAAAACAACTTGGAGCTCCTTTGAGAAATGAATGATTTAAGGGCCGGGGCAAGAAAATACAAGATGAGCCTAGGGCATGTTGTAATACCATAAAAGTAAGGCAGTGTTAAAATAAAAATGAGGGCATGCCACAAGGACACAAGAACCAACTTTAGTGAGTTCCCAAAGACCTCATCTGTAACAAAATAAATGACAATAGTGTTGAATTATAGTACAAGAGATAACAGGGTCTCTGAGAGTCTATACTGATATAAATAAACCACCAAATGATAGAATGGATAATGAATAATGGAATAGAAGATGGATAGAAAGGAATGAGTTTGACTTATACAACATAGCGGCAAATCCTTTACGTAAACGAAACATGCACACATAATACAACCCTGAATGTTTATACTTCAGTGTCTATAATATATATATATTGCATTGTATTCCTTACATATATTGACACATACATTATGTATACACACATACATATTTACATTATATATACACATGTGCACATATATTCACATTATACATGTTTGCATATATAAAATTTACACTACAATTGATACTTATAGAAGAGATGATCTAGCTCTTAGGAGCTAAGGTTGAGGAAGAATAAGAGAGTGCCTTTAAAAGTACAAAGATATGAGTACATTAGCAGCAAAGACTCTATATGAATTCTTTGCCACAGAATTAAAAAAAAAATTCTAAAATTCACATGGAACAAGAAAAAAAAAAACTTGAATAGCCAAAGCAATTCTAAGCAAAAAGAACAAGGCTAGAGGCATCACACTACCTGATCTTAAATTTACTAAAAGTCTATAATAACCAAAACAGCATAGTACAGGTATAAAAATAGACACATAGATTAATGGAACAGAATAGAGAACCCAGAAATAAATCCACATGTCTATAGCCAAGTGATGTCTGACAAGGTTGACAAAAATATACACTGAGGAAAGGACACATTTTCAATAAAATAATGCTGGGAAAATTGGATTACCATATGCAGAAGAGTGAGACTCACCATCTACAAAAATCAACTCAAGCTCTCACCATCTACAAAAATCAACTCAAGATGGATTAAAGACTTAAATGTCAAACCCAAAACTATAAAAATACTAGAAAATAATCTAATGAAAACTATTCTGGACATTACTCTTGGCAAAGAATTTATGAGAAAGACCTAAAAAGTACAAGCAACAAAAACAAAAATAGACAAATGTGACTTAATTAAACTAAAAAGCATCTGCATAGCAAAGAAAAAAATCAACAGAATGAACACACAATCTGTAGAGTGGGACAAAATATTTGTAAACTACACTTCCCACAGGGGACTGAGATTCAGAATTTACAAGGAACTCAAACAACTCAACACAACAACAAAAACAAGTAACCCCATTAAAAAGTGGGAAAAGAACATGAATAGAAATTTTTCAAAAAAAGTACATACAAATGGCCAATAAGCTTATGGAAAAACTAATCCTCAAACTGAACATCACTACTCATCAGAGAAATGCAAAGTAAAACCACAATGATGTATCATCTTCCATTAGTTAGTATGGTCATTACTAAAAGGTCAAACAATTGGAGATGTTTGTGAAAAAGCAGACAAAAAGGAATCCTTATAGATTATTTGTTGGTAGGAATGTAGAGTAATACAGTCTCTATGGAAAACAGTATGGAGATTTCTCAAAGAACTAAAAATATAACTACCATTTCATCCAGTAATCTGACTACTGGATATCCATCCTCCCCCCCACAGAAAGAAATTATTATATAAAAAATGTACCTGCACTTGTACGTTTATTGCTGCACTATTCACAATAGCAAAGATTTGGAATCAACATAAGTGTACATCAGTAGATGGATGGATTAAAAAAAAGTGCTATAAATAAACCACCCAACAATGGAATGGACAATGAATGAGGGAATAAGAGATGGGTAGGAAGTAATGAGTTTGACTTATACAACATAGCAGTAAACCCTTTATGTTAATGAAACACATGCACACATAATACAACCATGAATGTTATACATACACAGTGGAATACTGTTCAGCCATAAAAAGGATTAAATCACGTCTTTTATAGTAACATGGATGGAACTGGAAGCCATTATCTTAAGTGAAACAACTCAAAAACATAAAGTCAAATACAGCATGTATTCATTTATAAGTAGAAGCTAAATAATGTGTGAATATGGACATAGAATGTAGAATAATATACACTGGAGACTCAGAAAGGTAAGAGAGTGTGAGGAGGGTGAGAGATTAGAAATTGTTTAATGAGTACAATGTATATTGTTCAGGTGATAGTTACACAGAAATCTCAGACTTCACCATTACACAATCTACCCACATAACAAAAGTGTGCCTGTAGCCCCTACCTACATTTATATAAATTAAAAAATACAATGATAATAGCATTTCATGAACTGAGACATGTATCAAAAACTATGGCAAAATAAAATACAAAGAATTAAATAGAGTGCGAAAGTAGTCCGGTCCCTGATTGCTCAAGTAATTAATAATTTTATCAAGTATCTCATTTGATCAATAGTATAATGCTTTGTTAATAAAAGATAACTTATGATACTTTCTTCAGAAATAAAAAACAATAAATGTATTTACCTGTTTCAAATATAGAACTCAGGTAATTAAGATACTAAGAAGAAAAAGATTCGTTAATATACCCATTGTATGGAAGATTCCTGATGTAACATATTATCTAGTTGAATTCTCACAGTGTTATGGAGGTAGGTATTAATAATATATTCTGATTTCATATGTGTGGAAACAGAGGTTCAGGGAAGTTGTATAATTTATCCAAGTTTACATAACTAGTTTGAGGAAGAACGAACTGCAATTCATGTCTGTTATTCTTTAAAAATCCCTCTTCCATAGCACTATTTTTACTCTCTTTTAACAGATCTCTGTGAAAACCATTTTATTCCTGAGTAAAAGTTGAATTTGTAAAGTATACATTATGTTCAAAAGGAAAAAAAGTCCTTATATAACACAGGAGTAGTTACTTGTAGTTTTCCAAGAGAAAGTTGGAATTTTTGTTCAAGCGATTAAGAACCTCTCCATTCTACATATTTGGCACCCTTTTATGACAAAATTTAGCACACTTTTATAAGACCTCTCAACAAAATGAGCATAGATGGAACATATTCTGTCAAAAGTGAACCACAATACCTCCCACTGCACAAACACTGCTAACATTAGGTGGCATGAGTATTTGCTACCTGCTGGTTTTTAGATTAGAGATATTCACAATACTGTGTTCTTAAGAAAACACTTGTCTTGCCACCATTTTCACAGACCAGAAAAAAACATTTTCATTGCTATTAATTTTACAATTTATTTTGTGACATGTTCTATTAAATCCAAACACTAAAAGAGATCATAGACATTTGTGAAATGCTATTCTGTTTGTAAGAATATTTCTATTTTTAGAGACCTGGAAATATTTAAATCCAGAGTGTAAAAAACTTTTTATTTACTGTGAGGGATTCACATATATTTATGGGGTTTTTTTAACATGAAAAAAGGGGGCAATATTTTACTCAAAAAAAAAACCCTATATGAAATCTCCTAAATATATAAGACAAAATTGCCTTTAATGAGCATTTCTTGTCTCAAAAGCCTAACACATCATGCTTTATAATAGCTAATAATCTGAAGTCTCTACTATTTAATATCAAGTAGCCAAAAAGTTATGAAAATAACTAAATCAATAATACTATGTGCATAAGTGGTAAGCAATCAAAATAAGAGTAAATATTTCTAAAAATAAAATTTAAGAGTTGAGAGTAATCAGGCTGATTGATTGTTTCATACTGGAAATAGATGTGCTTTTCTGAAAAGTAAAGTCTCTATGATAATAGGATATTCAATAGCCCAAATAAAGGCATAAGTGACAAGAAACAGGATTTTGTAATCCAGTATGTGTTTTTTAAAGAAAGCCCTCTGAAATGAGGTTAAATTGTTTACTTACTTCACAGTTAAAATTCGGTAGAGAAAAAATTAAATCCTCTCATTACTTTTACTCTGTTTATAAGACTATCTTTAATCAAAATATATGACTACAGTCATATATCTGTGAATTGTTTGAAGATTAAGATACCTGTTCTTGTCATCTATTTATTAAATATATAAACCATTGTCACCCCTGGTGGGCCCACAAGCAGTACAGAGTGGTAGAAATGTCAAAATGGAAGATATGCAAGTGGCCATATAGAGAAAAGAAGTAGGAAACAAATAATAAAGGGATTTACAATCCCTTTTAGGGAACTAGACATCAGTATAGAGATTAGGGATATTTTTGAGGGGGTAGACTTAACAAGGTGTGGTGATAGAATTGCCTGTGAAGAATGAGAAAAAGCATTGAGGAATGCTTTGAACAAATGTTCTAATATGAAAAGAATTTTTTGGGGGGGCCGGGTGGGCAGTGATGAGTTTACTTTTTAGCATATTGAATTTGATTGGCCTTTTTTTCCCCAAACAGATTAAACAGGCTAAAAATAAGAATGGATTTATAAGGTATTCATATGTTTCTCGGAGTTAGAGGCAACAATTTACATAGGCTAAGCATAGAAGCTTAGGAAGGTTCCTTCCATATTTCTAATTATATTCAATATTAATGAAGACAACTAGCAAAAACTTTACTGTAAGAAACAGTTTTCTGTTTCTGGGCCAATATTGAACACCTTGTATTAACTACATCAAGTTAAGGCGAAGTTAACATGCAGTCAGAAATCTCATAGGAAGTTTTAAAAAATGATCTGGCAGGCCTCCTCAGGTAGAATGTAGTGATTAAGATCATAGTTTCAGACTTGGGTTGTTATTTTACCAATATTTATTTGTAATATCCAAAAATTATTACCTAAATGACAGTTAACAATTTACTTAATTTTTCCAAATCTCTAAATTTCAGTGGCCACATTAGTAAAATGCAGCTAATAACAGTACCATACTTATCTCATGGAGCTATAGTGAAAATGACATGAAATAATCTATGATAAAGCACTTAGGAATTGGTGCCTGGCTTATGCTCGATTCTTAATAAATATTCGCTCTATTATTGTTTTTATTGTTTATGATGAATCACCATATAAAAGATTCTATCTTCAATTCAATGGTTAAGGAATTGCATTATGTTTAAATTTAAAAAATCACTTAAATGTAGTTTATTATCATTACTATTATCATCATTATCATTTGTGGATTCAAGAGAGATTCTCATACAGCAGAATAATTGCATTTATAATTCTTGCTTTCTCTGGGTTTCTCCAACATGAAGGAGCAAACATAAAACAAGAAGTTACAAAATTTATCTACTGCAGCCTTCGGCCTCTGCTCAAGTATGAAACAATTGGAGATTGAGAGTTTCATTTTTCACAGAGGATTTGCTTCGAGCAGAAAACTTTATTTTTCAGGGCTAGCTTCCTGAAGCATATTTATTAAAGTAAGAAGTTTCACTTATTCCTCAGATTATTTTTACAGTCATACATACTGATTTCATTTTGCTAACAGTATGGAACTTCAGGTTACTTTGAGTTCCCCAGATTTAAAAACCGTGGGGCAGAAAAAAGTTACTCCCAATCAATTTATCTGCCTTCCCATTATTTTCAACATGTTTAATGCTACAGTGAAACATATTTCAATAATATTGAATTATAGGAAAATGAGAGGAAAATTTGTACTTGTGTTGCTATGGTAAGGAGATATAAGCAGCATACAAACAAAGGTGTATTATTACTGTTTTATGTAACTTTAAGTAGCTTATAAATTTTCTGTTCAAACTTTTTTTTTTTTCGTCTTACCTCAGGCCAAGAGAAACCATTTTATTTTTAGCGTGCTTTATAACTTTGTTTGGGAAATCATTACCTATAAATTATTCATAACAAATTCCTATTGCTCAGTCTTTTCATAAAGCTATCCATAATATATTATAAATGCTTCTGTTCAAAACATTTTAAGAGCAGGGATTTTATAAATAAAATGTGAGGCGTGGAATCCATAAGATCATTTTTGGAGAAGTTATGCATTGGCAACACTAGCAGAAAAAAATTAAGCAGCTACCATAATGATGAAATATATACATATACATTAGCTGTTTATTATTTTTCTATTATTAGCCTCTGACTATAGAAATTGCATTAATAAATCACACTGATTACAGTTCTTAAAATAATTTTATGTTTTTCACAAACTTTATGTAGAACTCAGAAAATGTATTTGAATACTTTCAGGAAACTTTGTGGTGCACGTGTTTTTTTCTCTTCGGTTTACAAAAACACAAAAGTTTTACTTAGAATCTCAAAAAAATACCCAGTTATCAAAGACCTGCAATTGGATCCTAACTGCAACGCAGCTTCTATATTCTAATCAAGAAAGTTCTCTTTCATAAACTCACATTTTTCTCTCATACTTGTACATTCTTGTGAATTAATACTTGTTAATACTTGAGAGAATTTTGTTTACTTTTCTTAACTTAAAAATACATATTATTTATTCTTAAGTCTACTTTTACCTTTCAGATACTAGAATACAAAATGTATTTCCTTAGGATAGTTGCTGCTGGCATTTCAAGATTCTGTGAAAATGGATACTATTTAATTTTTTTAAACTTATTTTTTGCAAATTTCTTCATTTAGAACATTCCTCTCCCCCAAATATACCATACGGTAATAATAATTCATAGAGGGTAATTATTTTTAATACATAAAAATTTATCCTGTTTATGCAAATTTTTGAAAATATACACTCACAGTGTACGGGGCCTGTGTACGGCCAGAAATTGTTTTTGATTTATAATATTGTATGATCACATGGTCAAATTCTTCACTGGAACTCAGGTCTCTTGGCTTCAATCACCTTGCTTCCTTCTTAGCATGTACTTGACTCTGTAAAAATAATATGTTTGGATTTTCTATTTAATCTGCAAGTTAATTAAAGGGGCTGAAATAAAATTTGCATGTGTCTAGATATTATTGATTTATTATACAGTAATTTATAGTTTCTACAGTCATTTCATAGAGCCTAGAAAATATGACCTTTTTGATATCAGCTTTCATGAAGCTAATGACATTTTTGGGCCTAAAACATTACCCTTTTAAATAATTTTCTCTTGTATTGGAAAATAATGTGTATCCTAAGCTTGCTAGTAAATAATGCTGTATTTGTCACTATATCTAATTACTCAAACTTAAAGTTATTTAACATTAAAAATTAATAAACAATGTTTAAAAATTTTAAATTTTATTTTATTTATTTTCCAACTATGTATAGAAACAATGTATTTGAATCTTTGAGATCTATTATGAAGTAAACTGTTATAAATCTGGAGCTCTCGTTGCTGGTGATATGTAACTTACCACCCCTCCTCATTCCAGTTATCTATACAGCTGGATGGAGATTATTAACCCTCATTTCTTGTTGACTTTTGCATCAGTTCACTGTAGATCTCTCTACAACACTGCTTCTTAGTGATTGATTTTTTTCCCCCAAAAGCTTGAACTTCAAATTTTCTTCTCCTAAGATCTTGTCTCCCAATGCAACCAATCCAATCATCTTAGCCTACACCAGTAAACTTGGAATCTCTCGAAAATCTCAACTGGAAACATCCTTGTGTCATTCCACCATCTCTTTACTCTCTAGCTCTTTCTATTAACCTAACTGCTACAATTTTTCAACACCCACCAGACCTGCTTGGAGCACCAACAGTTTACTGTTTTTACCTCCTCCCCCCACCAACACAGTCTTCATTTCCCTCTTTATGCACGACATATCCCACTGCACATGATTAGAATCATTTCCGGGCTTACCTCTTGAACCTTGTCCCTCACTCACCTCTATACTTCAAATTCAAATGACAAAAATACCGACCCTCGTTCACGTCTCTGCCTGCTCTTCCCCTGTAGGCAGCTCAACATAACTAGAGAAAAATCTCAACTAACCTAAGGTGATTCCCAGGAATTCTGTGTAATTCCCTATTCCGTTTGATCTCCATCAATTCTCAACAATGTTTTCATACTTATCCTTTCTCTTCATTACATCAATACTCCCTTGTCCCTGTTATTTTGGATAAACTTTTCCTTCTCATGTACACAGCCAAGCTCTCATTTGATACACTGAATTCCACAGTGTTAGCCTACTTAAAGGTAAGGCTCAAGTAATTGTCCCAACTATTTTCCACAATTTCTGTCCCCTTCTCTATTGTATCATTTCCATCATCATAGAAATATGCTACAATATATCTCACAATGGAAAAAAACTCTCATGATTACATATTTCATCTATAACTATCTACATATTAATATTTCTCAGCACAACTTTGCAGAAAAATTCCTCAGAAGAGCTGCCTGTTCTTGTGATGTTCACATCCCCTCTTTCAGTCATTCTTGAAACAACTGCAGTTAGGTTCTCAGAAAATATCTTATTAAAGTCACTAATGATTTCCAAGTTGCTAAACCCATTGATCATTTCTTAGGTCTTATTTTACTTGACCTATTAGAAGCATGTGACAATTCTCCTTCATGAAATACTTTACTTCCCTGGTTTCCACAACACCATTTTCATTTTATTTCTACTCTTAATTTGGTGGATGCTAACCCATAGTTTTGTTTACTGCTTGCTTCTTGTCTTTCCAATGATGATGGCCTGCTATAGCATCAATGTGCTAGCAATGCCCAAATACGCATCTCCAGGCAGACTTTTACACTGAAATCCATACCCAGCTTATAACTGTCTACTAACCATCT
Source organism: Lepilemur ruficaudatus (assembly GCA_963574885.1). Classification (NCBI taxonomy): domain Eukaryota; kingdom Metazoa; phylum Chordata; class Mammalia; order Primates; family Lepilemuridae; genus Lepilemur; species Lepilemur ruficaudatus. Next base: position 2,143 of record CAUYRT010050585.1, on the reverse strand, counting down.
CTTGTATGCCCAGCTTTTAAACTTAGTATGTTCTAAACCAAGCTAAAGCTTCTCTCCACCAAAACCTACTCTTATCCCCCTCTCTCCAATCTCAGGAAAATCTTCTCTTTATTCCAGCTTAAATGTCTGTGAATTGTTCTTTAGTTTCTTTCTAACATATCCACAAATAAAATAAATTAGTAAATCCTGCAACAATTTTCTTCAATATGTATTGAGAATCTTACCACCTTTCATAGTATTCATTTTTACCAATCTATTTGAAGACATCATAATCTATTAACAGGATTTTTCCAATAGCCTCTTGACTTTTCTTCCTGCTTTCTTTCATCTTTGGCTATGTAGTTTATTTTCCATGTGCCAGCCAAGGTGATTCTCTTGTAGTAAAATTCTATCATATAATTTCTGTGCTATAGCTACTCAAATAAATTCCTTTACTAATAGAGTGAATATCAAAATCAGTTAAAGAAATTAGGTGGCTTATAGAATTTGATTTCACCTACTTCTCTCATTTCATTACGTACCAAATCCCTCTTACTCTTTCTTCTCCAGCTACATTTGTCTTTTGATGTTTCTTTATCATGTTAATCATGTTCTGCATCTTAGTGTTTGAACTTGTTCTTTTTCTCTTCTTGGAATATACATCTTATGGATATGCACATGTCTGGTTCCCTCAACTCTTACTTTTTTAAGTCTATCTCTAACAATACCTATATCTACATTTATCTCTTTATACATGTGTATGCATATATCTAGCATGTAAATTCTTTACTATCTATATTCTCACAAATGTAATATATAAGAAGACAGTGTTAATAATTTGTGACATATAATATGTACTTAACAAAATAAATGTGTGTTGAGTGAATGAATAAATGAGGATCTTTGTTCTAAAACTCATGTATTGGTTTTGAGTATTTGTATTTGGTTTTCTTGATATTTTAAATCATATTTTTTTTCCTATGGGATCTGATTTGGCTACTCTCACAGAACACCTGTGATTTCCTGAACAGAGATTCATGCTTTAGCATGGTCTATGAAGAACTTCACCCTGAATCAAGTCTCATAGCCATTTTTCTGGCCAAGCCATCCTAAGGCTTGCAGGTTAAAATTAGTTTAAGACTCAATTATATCTTCTTTTATTCAGGTTCAGATGGTAATGTATCAGCATTTTAAGAGGGGGGGTAACTTGTTTTCAATTTAAGTAGAATTTCTTTCATTATCACTCCTTCGAGGGCTTATTCTATATTCATTATTTGTGTGGTTTTGACTTAAGAATTTGTAGATGTCACGATTTTCTGTCTCCTGGTATAAATTAAATCTAACTTCTAATTTATTTGAGTAAATGTCATGGAAAAAAATCACCATAGTTAAATCAACATATTACAATAAGATAAGTGAATAGCAAAGTTAGGACTAGCATTTTCTTACCCTTTTGACTTTTTATTCTAATAACTTTTGGGCAAAATTAATGAAGTTTTCTAAAAAATACCATTTTAAAATTCTGGAATTAATGATTCCAATTTAAAAATCATATGTGCTTGAATGTTTTTAAATAGAATAATATATGGTTTCTGTACTACCTTAACAGAAAAAAAACTTCAATAAACACAGAATGGTGCTATTATTAATACCTGATCATAGGTACTATTTCAAACCAGTTGTAAAGTATTCACTAAATAGTTATATTGAATTGGCTTTCTATTTAGAAAATAATAAAGTATACATAAAATAAATTTCAGATGGATAAAGGACATAATTTCTAAAATTGAAATAAATTATCAGAAAATGATTTTACAACCTATGAAACAGTAGACTTTCCACATGAAGATTTAAATATACAGCCATGAAAATGTGCTTAAAATAAAAAGATTAAAATTTCTGTCAGTCTTCTATATCTGCACAACAGAACACCTCAAATCATAGCGTCTTAAAAAGAAAGGAAACATTTGCTATTACTCGTGGTTCTGTTGCTATCTGGTAGTTCTGCTGCACTGAGTCAGGCTTAATTCATCTTGACAGAACTTGCTTATGTGCCTGTAATTAAATATTGGGTGGCTGGGACCTGGCTAGTCCCTAGTGGCCTCATTCCCATGTCGAGAGATAAATTGACTATTGGCTGAAGTGGCAGGCGAAACGTGGATGC